>JAEMOT010000981.1:128145-144398 GCA_019297695.1 Apostasia ramifera
CAATTCACTTCATAATAATATACTAATATTAAAAGCAAAATTTGATTCATATTTATATTATTTTCTTGGAATTACATGAATTATCTTTCATTTCGAGACTCAGAAAGGAATATGCTGCATTAAGCCGTTAAACTTTCAAACAAAAGAGCCATTTTGTTATTAAGTGCTTGAAGAAATGATAAAAGAACAAATCTAGCAATTATGTTTTGAGTCTTTTTATTTTAGTAAATAAAATCATGAACTTAAATTTGTCTTTTTATTTTTTTGCATTTTCACTATTTATTTTTATTACATTTCCCCCAAGTATTATAATTTTCGCTTCCCTAATTTGAGAATTGTAATGACGTGAATTACAATCTTAACTTGAGGTTTCGTGCAATTTTCTTTTTTATTAGGCTAAGAGAAGCTCTACTTTTGCATTTTCATTGTTGAGAAGTCATAATCAATTTACCCTAAAATTATTTTAACCAGCCAAATTCCAATATTTATTATTTATATAATATAATTTGAATAATAAACTCACTTAAATAAGATGTAATAGACTTAAGTAAATGTCAAATATAGTTGTTTAAGCCTACTAAATCTTATCTTAAAAAATTTATTATTTAAATTACATTATGTAAACAATATATATATATATATATATATGTATATATATATATTTGAATTTGATTGGTTAAAATAATATTATGGTAAATTAATTAATTATCACTTTTTGAGTTTTAAGAATTGTCCATCACATTTAAAAGATTTTATTATAATTTCATATACTTATTTTTTAAAATATTTTTTTATACAGTGATATTTTACTATAATTAATTAATAACTAGTTCATGTGATGTGATTATTTATAACTATATTTTAAATATAATAAGATTTTATTTCCAGCCTTTATAATTGGTGTGTTTATTTTTCCAACTAATCTCTTTTAGTTTTCATACAGGTATTTTTCACATTACTATTTATTAATGAAAATTTATCATTGTTATATTTGATGATCATCATCTTCAACTTTTTATGTTCTCACTCTTTCTCAAATGTGATCTAAATGACAAAAATTTCTGTAGATTTATGAGATTTTTAAGTTAATCAGAATCACAAAATTTTCATAAGAAATAACGATTTTGAATTAACCTGCTCCACATAAAAATTATTTTTCTCAATTAGTTTGAATCAAATTGGTTGATTAAGAGCAATTAGGGCCTGTTCATTTGTAAAATTTAATTTTAATAAGATTAAAATTAAACTCGAATAAATATATTTTTTTATTAAAAATTGTGAATGATGTTAAATAAAGCTAGTTATTATATTGGGATATAAAAGTGAAGTGATATAAGTTAATTATTATTTTGGTATCTGAGTAGGATGTGAAATATAATTAATTTTAAAATTTTTTACTCGTATGACACAAACAACTTCAATATTTACTTATTAGACACCCTAAAATTAAATATTACATAATACATACTCATTTATTTTAATTTTATAACCAATATACTCTAGTTAAAAACTCCTACATTGTTTTGAGTAACCATATTTGAGTTATGGTTTAATTTAAACAGGGTTTCATCGAAAAAAAATCTAACCCTCGGTACATTTCAAAACAAATCTTACATGTTAAAAACTATTTTAAATAAGCATCTGATGGAATAATACTATATAGTTAACAGATTTAAATTATTTTTATTATGTAAGATTTGATTTAAAATACACCGAGGGTTAGATTTTATTTTGATGAATCTTGTTTAAATTAAAATATAATTTAAGTATGATTTACTCAAATAAAATATACGAATTTTTAACTAAAGTATGTTGGTTGTAAAATTAAAATAAATGAGTGTGTCATATACATACTATTTAATTTTACGGTATCTAATAAGTAAATATTAATTTTTTTTTATGTCATATGAGTAAAAATATTTAATTTTTAATATTAAATTTTTTGTATGATATAATATACTTATTTAAAATTAAATTAAGTTAATTCTAATCTGGCCAAATAAGCCGTCCCTTAGTTCTCAAATCGGCCAAAAGTTTGCTGTGTGCAATTGGATACATAGAATAAAATAATATTTATATTCGAAAGTAAAGTGCTTTATAAGCTTTTTTTCAATTGGCAAATTAATAGGAGACTCTTTATATGTGGTATGCTTCATAATATACAGATAATAAAACCAAAGTTTGATTCATGTTTATATTTGTTTTCTTGGATTGAGATGAAATATCATCATTGATTTCTTGCGTAGAAGATGGCATCACTACTAGAGAAAACCTATTTTATGCCGGTTAAAGACCGCCTTTAAACATTAATATAATCGTCACATATTCAAACGCCGTAATAGCTAACAGGACTTTGACGGCGGTCTTTGACGCCGTAATAGCTAACAGGGCTTTGACGGCGGTCCCAATATTATTCATTTTATTTGTTACAGATTCACCATGCCAAATCCATCTTTCATAAGTCTCATCAAATCCATGAAAAAATAAATGATCTTTCACAATATTGGCTTCAAATAATTTCATATTTCCACATCTCAAATACGAACATCTTATTCTGTCATTAACTAAGCATTCATTCTTCAGTGCAAAATCTATAAAGAAATTTACTCCATTATCATATTCAAATGATCGTCTATCCATTTTAATCCAAGATCGATCCATATATAACTACCTATATGATAAGGCATAATATAATTAATATGTGTTAATTAATTCAGCTTACATACAAAACAAATTCTACTTATACATCAGAATGAACATGTAAATAAACTGAAAAAAATGGAATAAATATTATTTACCTTATGTGAAATTAAGCAGAAACGATAGTTGAAATTTCTGAATCCTAATATTTTGAAATTAACCTGAAAAAATAATAACAAAATTAAAAAACAAGAAAGTAGATTTACCTTAAGAAATTAATTTTTTAATACAAATATTTCGGCCAAAAACAAAAATGAAGAAGAGGAAGAAAAAAATGGTGGAAGAAGGTGAAGTTTGCTATATCCGACTTCGGCGGGGGCGTAGGGCCGGGAATAAGGCTAGATCCGGGGTCGGCCGACGTCAGCGAGTGAGTAGGGCCGCGAATGCGGCTAGATCTGGCGTCGGGTAGGGTGTAGGGCCGCAATGAGGCTAGATCCAGCGGTGGTGAGGGTGTAGGCCGACGTCGGCGTAGAAGTAGGGTTTTTCCGTTTGAAATAAATGAGCAAAATGAAGTTCAAACAGCGTATATAAAACCTTTAGTCGGCGTCGGCGAAGGAGTAGGGCTACGAATGCACCTAGATCCGGCGTCGGCGTGGAATGTCCGACGTCGGCGAATGTTTGAGAGAATGACAGCTCAAAAAGAGGAAGATGGAAGAGGAGATCGACGCGCGCACCTTGATCCGGCTAGGTGAAGTCCACCGGCGACGAGCTACCCTCGTGTCACGACGTGCGAAAAAAGCTTAGAGAGATTAGGGTTTCCGTTTGAAACAAATGAGTAAAATAAAGAGGAGATTCGGTATATAAAACCTTTAGACGGCGGTTGGCCGTGCCAACTGCCGTCCAAAGGTATACATTAGACGGCGGCTGGCTAAGCCAACCGCCGTCTATATGTATCAATTCCCAGTCGACCTCAAGTCGACCTGAGGTCGACCTGCCTCCGCGACCTTCAACAGAAACTTTGGGTCATCTGGAGGATTTTTTCAGGTCGACCTGAGGTCGACCCGTTAGTATACATTAGACGGCGGTTGGCTTTCGCAACCGCCATCTAAAGTATAGACGGCGGTTGACTCAGATAACCGCCGTCTAATGTACTACCATTAGACGGCGGTTGCTGAGGCCAACCGCTGTCTACAGATGTCGACCTGAGGTCGACCTGCCGCGACTACCCTCAACAGAAACTTTGGTCATTTTGGGGGATTTTTTCAGGTCGACCTCAGGTCGACCCGATGTATACACGGCGGTTGACTCATCAACCGCCCTCTAAAGTACTGACTTTAGACGGCGGTTGGTGGTGTGAGCCGCCGTGGAAAATATATCTACAGCGGTTCACATTGTCAACCGCCGTATAATGTTTTGTTGGAAAGGTTTTGCAGCAGTTTTTCGTTTTAACCGCTTTTATAAATGTGCCGTAAAATACATATATTGTACTAGTGCATGCATTAAGCAGTCAAGCTTTAAAGAAATATTAGGTGCTTGAAAAAATACCAAAAGAATAGAGCCCACAATTATGTTTTAAGTCAATATTTTTTTTTTTAAGTAAATAATATATCATTCTCTGAAATTAATATTTTTTGCACTTCCGCTCTTGAAAATGAAAATAAACGTTCACATCCTCAATATCAGGATTCTAACTTAGGGATCTCGATAGAATTACCCCAAAACTATATGCAAGTATCTCAAATAGCTATTGAAATTATTTTTCTCAGTTAGTTTGGATCAAAATAGTTAATTGAGCTGAGTCTACATTTGCTCTCAAATCGGCCAAGTAGAGTTATTATCCGCTTTAGTCTTAAGAAAACTGTATGACTTGAGTACTTTTCAGGAGGTCATCCATCTTAGTGCTATTACTACAGAGTTTTCTATTATTAGCCTCACAGTTTTGTCCCTAAAGATGCCTCTACTATTTAAGATTACATTATCTACTTATACAGCTTAGGATTTTCCTCTTTTTCTGTTATGGATAATTCATTTTTGTGCCCCTCTCACCATTCATTATTCAGTCTAGAAGCTTGCTAGGAGCTGCACTTTACTTCAGTGATTTTTTTCTCTTAGGATATCACCTGGCGATCACTCCCCGCTCTCTTCGATCACGAGCGTCATACTTGCTCTATGTAATATAACTTCTTGGGATAAAACAATAAATTCAAAAATTTGAGACCCTTTTGACATATATTTAATATACAGATAATAAAAGCAAAATTTTATTCATTTTTATATTTTTTTTTTATTATTGATATCATAAATTATCCTTGACTTCCAGCGAAGAAGAAGGCCGGCATGAAGTAGTCAAGTGCTAAAGCATAAGTGCCATTTGTTACGTGCTAGAAAAGATGCCTAAAGAATGAGCAATTATCAAATTCAGTCAATAAAAGGACGCCATATTAACACCGTGTGGAGCCCACTACTGATGTTATCCGAGCTAGCAAGTATGTCTATAATCAAATTTGTCTTTGAGTAACACATTACACCCTCAAATTAGACCTTTTTTGCACTTTGCGCTCTTGAGAATGAAAACACAGAGTTCACACCTTCAAAGTTATGAATTCTGGAAAATTTCAACCCAGGGGTTGTGTTTCTGAGGGAGTAATTTGCTAAAATTAAAGCTTTCGAGGGTGCAAAGTGTTAGCTTTCATCTTTTCAACTTTGATAATTTTATAGTGCAAAAATTGTTTTACATGTTTTTATATTGATTCTTATAGAAGGAGGTTATTTATTATATATGTATGAAATTAAGTTAAATTCCATTTGATTTACATGATTGCAAAGATGACATTATTTTGGACAGTTTACTTGTAAAATATTTGTTTTAGGATAAACTGCATCTAGGCTCCTAAGATTGAGAGTGTACTGTAAATTGGTCCCAATATTTTGAAAGCATCAATTTGGGTCTTTCTGTTTGGCACCAGGACTAAAATGAGGACCAAATTGGTACTAGTTTAAAAAATAATAATAATAATATAAATAAATTTTTTTAATCATTCTATATAAATTTTAATATAAATAATAAGTATCGAGTATTTTGATTTAAGATGTGAAATAAAGTTAATATTTTTATTAAAAATTAGGGATAATTACTTACATGCCACACCATTTAGTTTTATTTATGCCTTACCTATCCATTCTTAGTTAATTACGCTATGCATACTCAAAATATTATAAAATCTTACATACATATATTTTAACTTATTTTTATTATAATGAGTGATCATAATTTTTTAATAACCTAACTATAGTTAGATTACAAAAAATCTGAGCCGCTCATCATATTATTTTAAAGATATTTAAATATATTTTGAGTGAAAATCCTAAAACTTTAATATTTAGGTGGCAGCAAAGGAAGGAGACATCCGTGACGTGAATTGATTTTGGGACAAATCAGCGCTTTAGTGTGGTATTGAAAAAAAAAAATATGTACCATTAAGGGTAAAAATATAATTTTAATGATTTAGTAACAGAATATTTTTTTTTCAAATAGATTTTGATTAAGTTTTAACTCAAGTGTGTGTATAAAAATTTTTATAATATTTTGAGTGTGCATAGCGTAATTAACTAAGAATGGATGTGTAAGACATAAATAAAACTAAATGGTATGGCATATAGGTAATTATCCCTAAAACTTATTGAGTATGTTAAGTAAAATAATATTTTTTATATTAAAATTTATTTATTATTATTATTGTTATTTTTTAAACTAGTACCATCTTGGTCCTCATTTTAGTCCTCGCGTCAAACAAGGCTAAATTATAAAAATACTATCATTTAATTCTAATTAAAATATAATTATTACATTTTATCATTAGACTAAGATTATTTCTAGTCATTATTTTTATTTTTTATAAAATATAATTTTAAAATATTAATATTTATAAAAGAATTTAAATTTTAGATTTTTATTAAATTTTTAAAGAAATATGTAAATTGTTCAAACTGCTCAAAAAATAATCAAATTTTATGTTTGTTATCAAAAAAGGTCGTGATCAAAAAGGCGAGATTTTGAAAGAGCGGTCAAAATTGTAGTATTTTTACAATTCTAAGGACCAATTTTTTTTTTTTTTAAAGTTAGCACCATTTTGCAAGTCCCTTTCGACCTTAGGGCCTGAATGCAATTTACCCTTTATTTTATATTAATTTCTTTAAAAATATAAGTTTTAGATGATTTCATATAGATTCATATTTTTGTCTTATTGTAGTGAGAGAGGTGAGAGGAGCCTTCTGTTAACTATATATTTAAGGGATATTTAACTGCATGTCACACAAACTTTTTAAAATTACATCACACATATTTTTTTCACAAAATTTACACTATGAATTATGAATAAAGTGTGTGTGGTGCAATACATGAAGTTTGCATGTGGGTAATTATCCCTATATTTAATTGAATTTGATATGCCAAGCAATTCTAGTGCTTGAAAGTGTCATCCCTTTGCAAGAAGCCAAAAAAAGAAGATGATGAAAGGCTTGAAATAGGGGTGGCAATATATGACCCGATCCGTGAACTCGACTCGAATCCGACTCGCACTTTTCGGGTATGGGTCATGAATTTTGACCCATTTATTAAACGGGTCGGGTTCGGGTTGGGCATAATCGGGTCGGGTTCGGTTCGGGTTGGACATTTATCAAAAAATACTCTATAAATGGGTCGGGTCGACCCGCCAACCCGACCTATTTATTAATCGGGTCAGGTTCGGGTCATGGATTTTGACCCATTTAATAAATGGGTCGGGTTCGGGTTGAGGCTATTCGGGTCGGGTCGGATTCGGGTTCGACCCGAACCCGACCCGCTGACCCATTTTGCCACCCCTAGCTTGAAATGCCTTGAAGTTCTATTTATAGCCTTCTCTCTACCCATTGATTCATCATTCCTTTTGTGTTGCTGCTGCTGATCAGCTAATTTAGCCATGGAGTTCTCCTCAAGAACTTTTTCGGCCCTTGTCCTTCTAGTGCTCCTTCTCCCTGACTCGGGTAATTTTCTTCCTTACATCAAGGTTTCTCGAATCAATTAGTGGGAGGTTAAATCAGCCAAGTGGTCGATTCATGGTCTAAAAGATTCAGTTGATTGAGCCGCAGTTTGCAGTTCAACTGTACGATCTCACAATTACATTACGAATATTTATAATTTCATAGAAATATTAGTATGAATTTTTTTAGAAATTAAATTTACTTTCAATAAATTAATGAATTGAAAATTGGGTAAATTGCATCAGAGCTCCTGAGGCCGACATGGCGTTGCAAATAGGCTCTAAATTATGAAAAGCCTCAATTTAGGTGATCTTTGAATTTGTTTTTGCACTATTGTTTGATCCCTGAATTACTTTCATGTTTTTTTTTATGATTCATTTAGATGATAAACATTAATTTCAACCATATTTTAGCTATTATTCATAAATTTCGTCCAAAATACTCTTACAATATTATATATTTAGGGTTTAGGAATTTAATTACAGCACAAATGCAACCCAGGGACCTAAATCGAGGATTTTTGAATTTTGGAACTTATTTGCAAAGTTGTGTGGGCCCTAGTATAATTTACCCTAGTAAAAATATACTTAATCATTGATTCACCCAAATAATCAAATTAATTAAGTTGGGAGAATATAAAAAATCAACAATCATTTGTTATGTTCATTTTTTATATTCGTGAGCTCCGACTATTGAACCGGATGAACCCATTGTATTTAAATTTTTCATGTTTATTGATCCAAATAGTTAAATTAACCTATTTTTAGCTGGTTTGATGGGTTCATTTGGTTCAACGATCGGAGCGGATTTTGATTGGCCCATCCAATCGAATTGTTATTTTGATTTTATGGATAAACTAAATTAATATATTGGCCAGTTCATAGTTAAACCGGTTAAACCAACCAGTTTGGTTCAGTTTTGAGAACCTTGCCTTACATCATGGAATAGAATCTTATAAATACAATCATATATATTGATGATGAATAACTACAATAAAGAGGACGATTGAATCAAAGTAATGCATAGTGCATGCACACACAGAGAACCTTCCCTTTAACGATACGACATGAAACCCTCACATTTACGTACACGTGATTTCATACGTAGAGGATGGACATGTCCCACTACACCAATGGACAAGGGTCGAATCATTCGATCGCTACTCAGCGGCTACAAGGTAACCAAAATCACGATGGGACACCAATATCATTTAAGCGAGAGTATGAATATTCAATGATGGCTCAAGATTGAGAATTCGTCGCCAATTTAGCAACAGAAGATTGGCCACTAATCCATCACTATGGACACTACTGGGATACACATGGAGAATTGTCCTACATTGGATATTCAACACAAATTTTGGTGTTAATATACAATTCATAGTCCTTACCTATCGACTTAGGCTTTTGGATTAATAGATATTCATTAACTGCATATTATGCTCAACAGACGTGATATTAGAGCACATAGGACCGAATTCCTCGTTTCCTTTTCTCCTCTCTTCTGCGCCGTATTCTTCTTCCTCACCCTCTCCTCTCTCGACCGCAGACCGCCACCCTACGCACATGAGATAGCCTGATGCATGTACATTTGGATTCGAGTTATCACGACTTTTTCTCTTGAAATATTTGTTTAGTTACATGTAGTACTTTGCATGTCAAGTATATAATAATTCTTGCAATTTTTTTGGATGAAGGAATGGGTAGAGAAATTAAGTCATCATCACCCACTATATCATGTGATGTTCCATGCACAACGCCAAGCTGTCCCAAAGATGGATGCCAAGCTATATGCCTAGAGGTGAATTCTCATTCTACTGCTTGGAGCTGCGACAGTAACACCAAGCTTTGCCATTGTAATATTTGCTCAAATTAATAACCATATACAAACTTAAAATTGTGAGTTTGGGGAATTATATGGAGTTTAATTTGTGTTTGTGTTGATGTGTTACTTCGCTGAGGTGATTGTTGTTGTTGTCTTCCGTGGACTTCTATGTTGCGTTGTGTCGTGAAGGAGCTTGAAGTGTTGTGTATCTGTTCTTCGTGATTTATGATGATGTTAATTTATCTACTGATCATTTTGGGTATTAATATTTTTAATTTCTTTTGTGAGAAGTTGTTTAATGGGTCTTTTTAACTCTGCTTAAGTGTTGATCCAAAATCTTAAATTTATTTTGTTTCTCATTATACACAAATTTTAATATTAAATAATCACTTTAAATGTGTTTGACATCTAATATAAATTTTAATATAACTAACTCATTTTATTTTATATCATATATATTTTTTGAAAATAAAAAAAATTTTAATAAAATCATTTTTTTATCCTATTACGTAACAGGTTGCGCTCAACACATGATATAAAATAAAACTAATATTAATATTCGGATGGATATAAAATGTAAAATAATAAAGCAAATAACTCATTTTTTTGCTAAAATTTATGTCTAATGTAAAATAATTTTTTTTTATATTAAAATTTTTTAATTTATTTTTGGACATCACAATTTTGGCCTTCTCATTTCGCAATTGCAGAGGTTTTTGAGACTCTCTGTTATTTAGGCACACTCCTTCACCGAGTTAGAGGAACACTGTATATTTCAAACTAAAAACTATTATTTTATGTCTTATATATATCTAAAAATAAAATTAATTCTATTTTACAAATCTTAAAATAACAACTTTGCATTGTATATTATATAATTATATTTTATTTCAATCAAAAATAATCTCTCAAACAAATAAATCTAAAATTCTTATACAAATATTTCATATTATGCAAATATAGTAATAATTTTTTTTTAGTCCAAAACTCCAATCAAATGAGGGTTATTACTTGTCCAATTATTTCAAAAATATAAATTGATTATACGACGTTTGATAGCTCTAATGAATGAAATATACATACATACATACATATATACGATCGAGAAAAAAAATAATTAAAGAATTAAGTCTCATAATCGACTCGATATATATATAAATATATATATTATAATATTTGATATAAAATAAATGAGATTAGAAATATATAAATAAAATTTGAAAGCAAAATGTATAATATTATATTTTAATATAATTAATATATAATAGATATTTTTATAAAATAATATGAATTATAATTAAGATTGATTTAATTTGAAAATTAACTCGAAGTCAAAAGAAAAATTTTAATAAACTCAAATCAAACTCAACACAAAATCTGATAAGTTATACCTAATTCACTTAAAATTGACTCAAACCAATCTCTAGCTTCTTGTTATCTTCTTTAAACTTCATGAAGGTATTTTACGTATCATTTATTACATATAACCTTTTTTTTTATTTGAGTTTCGAGTTTAAACATGGATGTTACATTCAGCTCAAAGCTTACAAAAGGTTCTGATTTTCTTCCATTACTACATGAGAACAGAAAATCCTGCCATGAAGAAGAATGTGTTCTTCAATAATTTTCTAATAATAAATGAATTGTCACTACTTCATAATTTGCTATAAATTGATAGAGATCTAGCACACACAAAAAAAACCTTGATGAGAAAAGAATCACAAGAAATATTACATTGAACTAGCAAAGAGGAGCAGCTTCTGCAACCTGACTAGAAGAAGCCAGAACTAACTGTGGAACAATACCTTCCTTCTTCGCCTTCTTGCGCTCGCGCTGCAGGCGAAAGTATTCTCTTTTCCTCGCTCTGTAGCTGTTTGGGTTCTCAGGCTGTTCAACTCTTGGATAAACGCTTATCTGATTACAAATGGAAAAAACTGGATCAAATGGGAAAATACCATCCCATATAAGGAGGGCTAAAAGAAATTTTAAGAGCAGAGATTTCACCTTCTTTCTATCTGGTCCGAATTTCTCAAACTTCACCAATCCATCGATCAGTGAGAAAATCGTGAAGTCCTTTCCCATTCCGACATTTTTTCCGGGGTGGAACTGTAATTTTTGAGGGAAATTGAGCATTAAACAATGAATCAGCATAGCATGAAATGCAACTGTTACACTAAATTCCTTAAGGATTTTATGGTAACAAATGGTCAAGTAGGAGGCCATAGATATGATGCAACACATGATTTTATTGGTTTCTTAGTTTTTCTTGATCACAGCATAGTTCAATGACATGACAGTAAAGATTATGTATAGCTCTCAAATCATATTGTAGATCGGCTTCAGTTGGGGAACACAACCGCTTTAATAAGTGAAAGCCTGTATAGAATATGACTTCCATTTCCGGACGGGGTTGAATTGGGTAACATATAAAAAAAATTTATTTTGATTTGTTTTCCGGTTGATTTATGAGGAAAACTATAGTATACAAATTAAAGTTAAACTGTATTAGAAAAAAGAGAACCGAGAAACTTCTCGAATCAAATAGGCCGCACATATTGATCGAACAGATATGTTTGGGATAGGATTGAGGAAATGATCAATTCAACCAACAAAATTGGTAATCAAACATATTCAAGTACCTCAACACAGTCCAAAATAAAGCGTAAAATGATTGTAAGCCACAAACCTCAACTGAAGTCTAAAACAAAATGTAAAATGATTGCAAGCCACATGACACATACTAAGGTCAAACAAGGGCGCAAGAAAAAGAAAGTACACAATCGCTTTGTAGTGGTTCAGCTCTATAGTTTTCTTCACTCCAATCTTCCTGTTCGGGATTTCTTCATTAATTAGCTTTTCACTTGGGACAAACTAAAACCCATTACAAACCATTCCTTTTAGGCTGAGTAAACCAAGAATTTTATTTCACGATCAACCAAACTAAAAAGACTCTCAACACCAAGAAGCAGCCCTTCTTTGTGTGACGTCTTGAAATTCAAATCCCACGTGAAGATTTTACTGAACTGCCTAGCTACAAAGAACAACTCATGCAAGAGCGAAATAACAAAAGAGGACTCTTATGCATGCAAAAGCTTGCCAAGCAAAACATGTTTACATCTCATCAAAACCTCAAATCTAAAGGTATTTCAAGGAGAAAAATGAGTGACAAAAATTTAATCAAGATAATAGTTCGAAATAAACTGCGAGAACAAGTGAAAATCTCTTTAAGAACTATTAAGAATACACAATAAATTATTAATTCTCAAATCCGACAATAAATATCCTTGAAAGATTTGCAAGTTTAGGCTTGAGAGAAGAACTTGAAAGCACAAGGGAAAAGCAAGACAAGCTTCGGATAGGAATGTTTTGGAAGTTAAGCAAGAGTGAGATATTGATGAGACAATTGGTTGCTTTTATATAGAGAAAAGCGAGACAAAAGGTATTTGAGAACCAGCCACTGAGGTTTAAGCGCCCAAAGAAGGATTTGAACCAGCCTGTAGGATTACAAAGGGTGTTATGGGAATACATACAAGCACTCACCCATGCAATCCTATGAGATTGGACTCCAAAACCAGAGATTTCGACTGACCAATAAGGTGCAAAACTCTCCAATCAAAGCAAAAGATGATTAGTTCCCACTAGAGGACAAAATGTCCATAGAGGAAGTACTGAACAGTCCAATAGTAACTAGGACTGACTGACCAAGTAGTCAATTTGGAGGTCAATTTCAAATTGATTAGACTGGCCAGATGGCCAGAGTTAAAAACAGAGAGGATCGGCCAATTAATGTCCAATTTCAACTTGGCTGGTTAACTGATCGGGGAAGTAGAATAATGGAAAAAAAATCCTGGGTAACGATTGAGAAGATTTAATAAAATTTTAAAGCAAAACCTACTCAATCACATTAAAGTTGGCCGTTAGAAACTGATCAAAGAGGAAAAGACAAAGAAAAACATTCAGAAAAATTTCCAATAAACTTCAAATCAAGGGAGCAAGGTACTAAAGCTTTCTAGGCGATTTCAACAAAGTAAAACTGTATGAATCTTGGCAAAAAAATGCATGCTTATATCAATTTCCTAGGAAAACAAATAACAGTGACCATGAAGCATGATTTTCCAAGGAACATACATTTATCATCCTAACTCCAAGGATAAAAGCTGATTGGCAAAGTTAAGATGAAAGTTATCTAAAGTTATTGCTATTATCAAAATCAACAAGTTTCAAGACTAACTACTTGTAATGGTCATAGTGAAATCAAATGATCCAACATATTTACCAATCCAAAATCCTTGCAAAATCAAGCACGCTGATGCAAGTAGAGTTCTTGTAATTTAGAAACCTGATTGTTCGAAGTTTGAGGTTATAGGCAAACATATAGTTGTCGCCTTTCTGGCAAAATATTTCAATATTTATAAGAACTCTGAAAAAGAAAAAACTAAATTGCCATTTTTTAAAAAGCCAGTTAGATGTAAAAATGTTTCTCATAAACATATAAACAGACAAGGAAATCATTCAGAATTGAATGCTATCTAATGTGAAGGAAGCAAAGCTTCCAGATCTGAAATGTCTTGCATTTGTGCTAAAGTTATTTAGTTTATTGTAGTCCATTTTTCAGAACAAACTAAACCCCTCAAAGTTACATGACGCCAAATTGGTGCAATCCTCTGGCTGCATTTGTTTTGCAGTGAAAACATGACATCAGTAAACTACGAGATAAGCAAATTATCAGTTTTATTTCTGAACAGCAAACAAGTGATTTTGCAGGCAAACTTTAACTTAACTTCAACATTGCAGAATATACAATTAAGTAAAGCTCTTTCTAAGACAAGGAAGACTACATGAAAACTCAAGTGCCTCGAAGCAAATTTGATTTGCAAATCTTTCCAAAATTCCTCCTCGATAAAAATTACATAATATCCATTAACCCACAAAAATCATCACATGAAAATTGATAGTTTCATTTTGGAATGAATAGAAGTTCCCCACATCCACTAATTCATTATAACGTTTGGCAGGTAGTCAGCAGGGACAACAAGAAGCTCAATTAATACACGAAAAATACCAGTTGATTGATTTTAAATACAAATCATCAGATAAGATGGAATGGGCAGCACAGATCCACCATAATTAAAAGTACATAGCTATAGGTAATAAGCCAGATGAACAAAGATAACTCTCAGATGGGAGACAATCTAATTTTGAAAATGGCAAATGACAAACAAAACAAAGTAAATAAGAAAATAAGTGCTGATACAATACAATAAAACGATATCATCCCTGAGATTCTATAAGCCAAGAAAATAAAGATGTTTGTTCCCCAAGAACAAAATTCCACAGTTCCATGCAACGGCAAGGGATTATGCTGGTATTCTCTCTATTAACTATGAGGCTGATTTGAAAAAAGTTAACAGGATTTATCGATTCAGCATACCCAATTCTGAGTTTATTCACGCCAAATCAACCAAAAGTGATAAATTTTAGCCATAAGCAAGAAATTATCATAAGCTAAGGTTCAGCTTGCTAGACCTTCTTGAGTGAATTTGCTCATTCAGCACTATTTTGCAATTTCAAAAAACCACAAGTATTGTAATAAACTAAAAGAATCACACCAAAATGAACAAAAACCAGTATATCATTTTCCACAGATGCTCCGCACCCCATCACTGTTATTTCAAACTGATAATAGCGACCAATAAAAAAAAACCCCAGATTTAAACAAACACAAAAATCCGAATCCCAGAAGCAAACCCTAATCTAGAGCAGGAGCATGCGCGACTCACCTTAGTCCCGCACTGGCGCACAATGATGGAGCCCGGCTTGGCGGCCTGATCACCGTAGATCTTGACACCCAGCCGCTGCCCGGGAGAATCCCTACCATTCTTCGTGCTCCCAGCGCCCTTCTTGTGCGCTGACTCAATGGTCATCGGCAACCTCGCCGGAAAAGCGACAGCGTCGGCATTAACGTTCCCGGATAGGACGGACCTGACGTCTCCTCTGAGGAACGACGACGATAAGCTCGAGGATAGTGAGAGGCCCTTGAAGGCTCCGACCAAGTTTATCGCCACCGCAGCCATGGCCCTCTCCGTCTCCCTCTCCCTCTATGTGCTTCGGAACAGAAGATAGCCAGAAGAAAAAGGTAAGGTCAGAAGCTGCAGCGTTCGGCCAATGAATGGAGGCTACGTCAGCCTTGGCTAAAACGAACTAAAATGATATTAATTTAAAAAATAATAATAATAAAAATTTAATTTTAATTATTCTATACACATTTTAATATAAAAAATATCATTTTATTTAATATACTTAATAATTTTTAATAAAAATACTAATTTTATTTCATATTTTAAATTAAATATTCTATTTTAATCTAAAATATGAAATAAACTTATTATTTTTATTAAAAATTATTAAACATATAAAATAAAATACTATTTTATATAAAATAATTAAAATTAATTATTATTTTTATTTTTTTAAACTAATATCATTTTGATTTTTATGCCAAACAGGGACTAAGTGGCTTTACTATTGATATGGTTCTGTGGAGCCCAATAATTATTCCAGAAACTCTCTATTAGAAATAGTTTGTTTTCATGAAAAAAGTAAAAACTCAATTAAAGATTGGTCAAAAAAATTCAAACTCTTTTAAATTTTTTTTATTTATTTTATATTATATATATATAAATATTAAATTAATTTTATTTTATATTTTATATAAATTTACATATTAAAAATAAAACTAAATTTCACTTAAAAAATAATATTATTTTATA
>JAEMOT010000981.1:151232-177044 GCA_019297695.1 Apostasia ramifera
TACAAGACCTAATACAAAAATGGATCATGGAAATATCCTCCCCTTAAAATTTCAAGAGCTGATATCAACTTGGTCCCATGAAAGCTGAGGTCATTGGTAATGCCATGACTGCTATGCAATCGTGCTGCCACCATGCAATAATGCCACAGTTTGTTGAAGAATGTTTTTCATACTTATAGAAGTCAAAATGGGGGTTGGTACAGGATGAGCTTCAAGACTAACCACGTTTTACACAAGGACTCTCAAATCAATCTTAGGTGTCCACTTGGCACATGGTTAGGTCGGAGCAAACTAAGCTAAACCGATTCATTTCTTGAACCAAGTCAGTCGAGCTGAGCCATAGTCCCTAACCACATTTGGAGGGTATTGCCATTTCCGCTATTTTCTAACTCTATCTTGAGGGGACTCTTTTAGCCTCTTCGTTCTAACCACATTCGGAGGAATCTACTCCAATCTCTGCTTTCTAATCTTGTCTTGAGAGGTCTCTTCCAGTATCTGCTTTTTAACCTCACCTAGAGGAGTCTTTTCTAATCTTTGCCTTCTGATCTCATCTGGAGGGATTTACTGTAGTAATCGCCTGGCTCTGTCGCGTCGACTCCCCCTACCGTCCGGACATAGAGATTTATAAAACTTCTATTCTAGGGTTTTGCGAGCGTGGAAGGCTACTCGATGCGGTCAAGGTGGTGAGGGAGATGGTGAATGACGGGATGATCCCGGCTGAGGACCTGCCTTCTTCTTCTTGCACCTCCCCCCGCTCGCTTTTTGCGGTATAGAGAGCTTCCTCACTGTGTTGGTGCGCACTCTCTGATGGCGCCGGTTGAGCTCGGCTGAGCTGAATGCTCCTTTCCTTGAACGGCGGCTCGAACCCAATCTCGCTTAGGGCGGGTTCATGGTCTTTCTTCAAGCTTTTCTGAGTTCGTAGCCCAAGAGATGAAGCCCTGCCCCGCTGGTTCTGGCAACAGGATGAAGAGGGTTAGCTCTAGCTCCTTCTGCCCCTTTTCTGCCTTGCTTTGTTCGATTATAGGCTTACAGCGCAATGGTGCTTCAATTATGTCTGTAGGAGGAGGGAAGAGGTGCTTGAACTCGAAACTATGGCACGCGTGCGCCGAGCCGCTGGTTTGCCTGCCGACTGTAGGGACCCGCGTCGTTTACTTCCCTCAGGGACACAGCGAGCAGGTGAGAAGACGTTGACCCCTCATTTTTGAAGTCAAACGAACTACCTCTGAATCTTTGTACTGAATTTAGGTTGCAACATCTACGAACAGGGAGGTGGAGGGCCACATCCCAAATTACCCCAGCCTCCCCCCACCTCTTGTTTGCCAGCTTCACAATGTAACAATGCATGTGGGTTTGTTTGATTTGCTTTGTTTTTTAATAGGAGTAGCATGCACAACAGTGTAGAATGTCGAATCTTCACTCTCCTTTCCTCCATGCCAATATATTACAACTTTCTTTCTATTATAGTGTTCTGCATATCATAAAGCAAATGTAGATATGAACAATCAGTGTCAGCAGCTCTAAACATCTTATAAATTAGGCTTTATGGAGCAAGAATATATGCCATTTGATCCCACCAAATATCATTAATGATTTTTTCTTTTACAAACTTTACCTTTTCAATGTCTTTTTCACGATAAAGAGACCACTTTTCGCTTATTACTAATGCTTGGAGACCTTGTTTAATTTGTTTGAATCTTCTAAGCATCACTACTACTGAAGCAAAACGAGTATCGACAATGGATAGTAATTTCAGGTTCCCGTGCTCATTAAACATCGCAAACCTTATTGAATGAGCATACCAATGATTCTACAAACAAGTGTATTATTATTAATAATATGTACCATCTTTTTTGGTCCTATCTTATGAATAACTTCCTTCATTATAGCTGTAATGAAGAATTTATTTTTGTTGTCACCCTCACAAATGATTGCTTTGAGGAAAATATGACCATTCTTTGAAACAGCCATAAAGTTTATTAAAGGTCTTTTCTGAACATCTGTCTAACCATCAGAAATAATACTCGCACATTTGACATTCTGTGTATCCCTTATAGGACACAACAATCTCTCAAAATGTGTTTTCTCAATTTGTAAGCATGTTGTCCCGAGGCTATTATACCTAGGAGGAACATTTCCAACACAATTATTTTATACGGCAAAAGAAATTAAATCAATGAACTATGAATTTATTTGCAACATGATAGGAGAGCCTAGCCGAATAAAAGAATCTTGTATTAAGATCATCTAATGTGTCTCTAATTTACATATTTGATGCTTTCCAAATGGAACTTGAACTTCTTCATCTTGTAGTCCTCATTTTCTTTGATTTAACATCTACCTTAAGCATATTAGAATGCACATAAATATAGAGCCCGTATTGATTTGCTCATTGTATCAATTGAAAATGGGAGAGAAACCTCTTAAGTTGGTTGCTTTTATCTCTCTTCAGCATTAGAAACAACCTTTTGTTAGTTAATATTTGCATACACTCTAATTCCATCTCTTGATAATTTAAGTAAATGTATTTTGACTCGGTTAAGTCCTTTTAAACTGTATGCTGGAAAAAGTACATTAGAATATAACATTCCCTCTATTCTTGTCCCTAACTTTATCCATTTTGATAATATATTTTCACGGTGGAGTAGCATCATCAAAAGAAGAGTGTCACTCTTGTGACAGTGGTGTTTTCGTATATATTTACTCGTAAATTAACAAAAACATACAATTATAAGTTCAAGGCATAATCAAATTAATAATATTAGGGCAAAAAATATGGGCAATTAATTTAGGATGAAAAGCATAAAACAAAGAAAAAGAGAGATAAAATGAAGGAAAAGGTTAGGATTTGGTAACGAGTATGGAGAACTTTGCTAACCTAAATGCAAATAAAAGGGGAAAAAAATGCCAAAGTTTGCTATGGGATTTTGTCCAACTCAACTTGTGCTGCTTCTGTGATCCCGGAACAATAAGGCATAAGAATACAATAAACAAAGAATATCATAAGAAAAAGAGAGAGAATTAGAGAGAGAGAGAAGAAGAGATAAAGAAGTTAGAAAGGAGTAAGTAGGAAGAAAATACAGATTAGAAAAACATATGTAAGGAAGAAGAAAGAGCAGGAGGGAGGAAGAAGAAGAAGAATTAATGTCCTTGAAGAGTTTGAACGTGTCAGGCTTGTCCTGAATTGCTTTTTCTTAAAAACAAATTGGACACGAGTTTTGTTGTGTTTGACACTGCCATGAGAACTTATTAGAAGTGTCCGTACTTCATAAACTTTATTTGAGTAATTCTAATCCTGAAAAAGTTCACTCACCTGCATGACTGTATATAATCTTTAAGTGAATGCTTGTAATTCAAACTCAAACCAAATCTTCAAATTTTCAAATTCAATCTTCAAATCAAACTTCAAATCTTCAAACTCAAATCTAAATTCTCAAATTTTCAAATCCAAATATCAAATCTTCAAATCAAATTCAAATTAAACTCTAGTTCAGCCAAATCTAATTCTAATCAAATTCTAAATTCAAACCCAAATCTCAAACTTCAAACTTCAAATGAAATCCTCCTTGGAGTGTTAGGGCTACTAAATCCCTTAAAACCCAAAGGTTTTTATTCTGATTTGACATTTTATCACTTATGTCTCAAATTTAAATCTATTTGGAGTTTTAGGTTCATTAAACCCCTAATACCCAAGGGTTTCCAAATCAATATAATAGTTGAATTTCCTAATTCTCTCAAGTTTTGGGTCACAATTTTAGTGCTGCCCTTCAAATCCCTTTGAACCCAATTTTTCTATGTCTGTGGTGTTTAAGCAATCTTAGGCAACTTAATCACTGTATTCACAGAAGTCCTACATAATCCAAATCTATATGTTTTTGTGATAAATTCTATTTTAATTTACTAGAATGTCTCCAAACGACGAAACTCATAGTTCTTAATAGATCATTTTGTAACTTTTGGGCCAAAAGTTTAAGTAAATTATGATCATTGGTGAAGCTCTAGATAATGGAATCGTGGGATCTTGACAGTGTTCCTTCTCCATTTCCATCTATCTTGTGCTATCAGTGTAATAAGTTCATTCTTTCCTTAATCAAAAGTTCTATTGTTTGATAAAATCATAGGTAATTAATTCCAAAGGTTTGCCTTTATAGAAAAGTATTGATCTCCAGAAAGTTTGAAGTTCTAAAGTTAATTTCTTTAGGGTGAAATTTGAATTCAGTTTGCCTTAAGAGGAAAATTCTTTAATGTTTAGTATATTTATTGATTTTCATTTTTTGGGCACATAATAATTCTATAAAGTCTTGGATATTAGACTCGGGTGCATTGTTTTTTTTCCATCTAAAGAACTGTTAAAAACTTTTACGTCGTAGCATTTAAAAAAATATGATAGGAATGGTGATGTGTATATCAGGACATCGAGTAAATCTTTTTGAAAGTTGCATGATATGAGAGATTGTTGGGCTGAAACGAAATTTGATTTTTATTATTTAGTTGAATAACATAGGTTATAGGACTAGAGGATCGAGGATGTTGTAGTTATAACTAGAGGATCGAAATGGGGCGCACTCTATATGACCAATGGAAAGATGGATATTATTGATGTTGTTAGCACATTCAAGAGCATAAAGTTGTGGCTGTGTAGACTTGGCCACGAGCGAGGAGGAAATGAAGGTGATAGCATCGAGAGATTATCTTCCCAAGTTGAAATCTTTGGATGTTGGACTTTGCAAAAATTGTGTTTTGAACAAACAATAAAGAGTTATCTTTGCCAAAACTAGAAGAGATTTGTGTGGGCGCAACTTAGAATTGATCTATGTAGGTGTTTTTGTGGCCTGCACTATTACATTTTTATGGAGGACTGCTCTACTATGTTACTGTCATTGATGACTCTATTCATAGTATATGGGTTTATTATTAAAAGAATAAAATTGATGTTTTTCTCACGTTCAAAAAGTGGGAAACTGATGTAGAAAATGAATGCAGAAATGGTTCATAATAGAATTTATTGCTATATTTGGTTCCCGGCTAAGAAAAATAATGCATGTTATTGTTTATAACAACAACTCAGCCTTTCTCCTACTATGTGGGATCGGTATTTACTTATGTAATATAATGAAATTTTGAATATTGTAATAAAAATGCTTCGATTAACTTCTAACAAAGATATTAAGAACATTCTTTCTTTGCTTAATTTATTCCATCTTATTATCCTAGATTCATCTTTCATGCTAATGTATTTTATATTAATGGATATTATTAGCTCTCCTTTTTTCATAATAATATGTGACCTAATTTTGTGTCAATAATTGATAATTAACTTGATAAATAACTCATACCATAGTATTCTTAGTATTTTGTTAATTAATATTCTTAGTATATTAATAGATATTGATTTAGACTTTATTTTTCTAGGTGCTTGAAATTTATTTATATTGTATATATAAAAAACATAGCCAATCCTACCTAGTGGGATAAAAGCTTCGTTATTGTTGTATATTTAAACAATAGCTGATCCAACTAGCTTTAGATTGATGTTCGTTATTGTGTCCTTGTTAGATATCTAAATAGTGCGAATGATTGCCTCATAACATTAACAACATACTTATCAAACAATAAACATTCTGTTGAAATGATGGAAATATACATGCATCTGCCAATCTTTTTTCATTTCATCAAACTGGCTTCCGTGTTGGCCCTGCAGCCACCAAGGAGGAAAGTATTCCTTTCCTGCATACTACATCCGTCATGTTTCTTTGCAGTTCTTGAAAGATTAAGTCAGCAGTTCTATGCTTCTTTATGAATGACCTGGTTCAAATATTATATGGTTATCTTGCTCACTTGGGGACATGTCAGATAATTGTATCTGGTATTGTTTTTCTGTTCATGTTTGAGCTGGAGCATCAACAGTTCTCAAACACTTCATAGGACTTATCAAATATGTCTCAAGTTTTATTAGAATCCTTTGTCAATTTGTCCATTTTTCTTATTGCCTAGAATAATTATTGTGCGCCTGAATATGCTCTTCATTTCATGATTGCCTATAGTAGACCAAAATGTTTTGATTGATATTTCACATACAGGCATTCTAGCTTGTTTGGACGGATACATGAACATTGCAATGGAGCAGACTGAGGAATACGTCAATGGCCAGCTAAAGAACAAATATGGGGATGCCTTCATTAGAGGAAACAACGGTAGATCTTCTGACAATGTTCCTTCATGTACCATTGCTACAGCTGATTTCTATTAGATGACTCACCTTTGCCTGATAGTTAGATTGTCTCACTTCTCTATGACCTTTCTGTTCGGATCCAGGAAACGTTATGAGTTTGGGTGTGCTAAAAAACCTGAAGAACCATGAACCCACCCAGAATTAAACTGGCTCAGTGAAATTCGGTCTATTCTAGTGGGTTTCTGGTAATGTTCTAAAAAATTTAGAACTGAGTAGATCGGGTCAGTTCTCAGTTCACTTGTCACGTAAACTAGAACCAACACAAATGAAATGAACAACTTCATTAGTAGTATGAATTTGATTCCTATTCTTTATTTTAACTATATCTTATTATCTTATACTTGAAATTGGGCTTATGTGAAGTTTAAGTTAGATACATGCTAGAATGCTAGATGTAGCTTTGATGTTTTTATCTCTTGTGATATGAAATTGTAATGGTTAATATTTGATGAATTTTTGAAAGTGACATGCTGCTTTGAAAGGTTTGTTGGCATATCATGTAAAGAACAATTGATCTTACTTTGGGCTTTTCCTTTGGTGTCAAAACTTATATATCGATTATGCAGACATCTCATTCTTAATACATAAAGTTTCATTTAGTTAATTTCTTCATCTTCCTTGAAAAGATAATACTTCATTTGTTTGCTATTCTATATAAGTTTTACATAAGTTTTGCTTCCTCTATTTATTTTTCGGGATTATATTTTTGATTTTATTGTAGCCATGCTAATGCAAATGAACTCTGTGGGTTATGAAATTACAAAGTGGTTGTTTTTTTACTCTCTTTCCTAGAACTGAGACCTGAACTGTGCCCAAACCAAAAAATTTGGGTCAAATCATATCTGGTTCCAGCATATGTGGAATCCAGTTCTACTATCGTCAGGTACAAGAAAGGCATAGGACTGACCTGAACAGAACTGAGTTGCACCTCTAAGTATGATTGACATCTTGGGAAAAGGCTTTGTACATTTGACTTCTCATAGAATTCACTGGGAGTGTCAAAGCAAGCCAAGGAGTTGGTTTTTCATTTGTGTAAACGGTTTAGCAATTACAACCCAAAGTTGACCTGAATATTTTTTGCATGTTGGAATCTTACTTGATCCAACTCAAGTCCAATTCCACCTATCTTCCTTGTGCTCTTATAACACAATTTTCTAAAAAAAATTAGTGAACTTTCATTTCAGTTCAAACCTAACCTAACTTTATCCACATATGTAATTGTTTCTTATCAAGGTTGTTCACTGAAGACATACTCTTATACAACTATTTGATAATATATTGAAGTAGTTTACTTGATGGCTTGCTCTTTGAATTAGTATGAAGGTTCATATAAAATCAATACAAGAAATCAAATATTTAATTTAATCAGCAGAGAGCAAATTGTTACATATGAAGAATATTTGTTACATATGTCTTTTTCCTATTAAGAATGTGCATAACTCTAAATCCGATATGCTAAATGGGCTTGAAAGTTAATGTGAAGCCATCAAAGAATAATCGAGTTAGCCCTAACATGAAACTCATCGTTCCTTGTCATTTCACATCCTAAAATACATTCTCCAATGACAGTGAATATTCTTGTACCACTCCTTTCTTCACGCATCAATGATTATGACTGAATTTCCTGACGAGGTTGGGTCTTTGCACAACTCTTAGATACTATATTGGCTTAGCTGCAAATTTTGCATCAAGAGAACCTACTGTCATTTATTCTATTTTACATATAGATTTTGGATATAATAACGTTGACTATAACCTTTTTGATTGTATCTGCAGTCCTCTATATCAGCACCACCAGAAGGACTATTGGAGATGGAGCTTGACTGGGTTTTTCTTTCTATAAATTTGAAGCTCACATAGTGTGACAACCTCTCTTGGAGATGGACCTTCAGTGGCTCTTCTTTCTAGAAATTTGAAGCTCATGTAGTGTGAGAATTTCCTGCTGTCATCTTTTTATCTCTAGTTAGTTGAAATATACCGAAAGATATTTGATCAGGACTTGTGCCTGACATGTATCAGATGAGATCCAGATGTATTTATATGTGAGAGCTTCCATTGTGTAAGCTGATCTGTGGGTACTGCGTTTTTTTGGAGGAAATTATCACAACACAATACTTTGTCGTGCCATTAATACTCAAAACTTGATTCTCTTTTGATAAATTTGTCGCAGTTTGCTCGATTTTAGACCGAAATTTGTTTTCAAATGCAATCCGTGTGATGTGGATATGCATTATACATTTTATGTTTATTGATGCATTATGGTATATAAAAGACATCATACAATAGCAACATGAGTAGGAGTGAGAGTTTTGCTTAGAGATTGATATTCTCTTGATTTTTAGATTGATATTTAGTTTGAATCGAGTTTGAGTCAAGTTTATTTAGTCATGCTACGAGTAATATTTATACCTTGTAATTTTATTGAATTGGGTTTTAGCCATGGTTGGATTAAGTCAAATTTGGCTTAAATTTTATTTTTAACTAAAATATTTTGTTTATATGATACTTTTTATTCTTATAAAAATAATGTAAGACGTAGTGATTGGAATATGTGTTCAGTAAGCTAGTGGGTATGATTTATTAGTGTTTAAAACCTAATAAAGACTATAATTTTTAAAATAGATCTCAATTTAATAAGAGATTCGAGCTTGAAATCAAACGCTAATCGAGTTAAGCCAACTGAAATTTGAAAAATTGAGTTACAATTCTAGCTCAAATTGGTGTGTGTGCATGCGCGCGTCTATATATACACGTGTTTGTATTCAATTTAGTAACTTTAAGCTTGAAGGCATTAAATAATGCTTGTAAGCCATTGGCCTTTGCTGTATTCATAAGTTCTAACAGTACTAAGAATATTGTGCTTTCAATAAAGAGGTATGTGTAGCTGAAAACATACGAGTTTTATTATAAAAAAATTTATTTAAGGCTAAACATAGAATTTGAATTTCAGTACAGTAATTGTCAAAATAATTTGCATGACAAAAATTTTCACATATTACGTGTCACTAAATTATTAATATTATAAATCAATCTTTCATTAGTGGTAGAATAATTTCAAAGAATTTTGTGTTTGTGCTGTGCACTCATATATATCTAATTATATCTGCAGTATATCGAGAGAAAAGAAGAGAACAAAATGTGAAAAATAAATTATCAGTGATAGCATAATAGAGCTGCATCTGTTGTCACATATTTATTTAATCGATCTTGCATCGTGAGAGAATGGGCAAAGACATAAATTTATTAAAGTTACTCTCGCAATTATTGAGTGATTAAGTATATGATCATCCCAATCAATCGATTATGCTTAATTGATATTATATATATATATATATATATGTTTTGTGCTTAGAATAGTGTATTATAATTTTTTCAAAAAAAAATAAAAATATTTTTTTTATTAATGATTATTTATGTTTTGGTAATTTATATAAATAGAAAGAATAGTGTTTCAAAATTTTTATTTTCAGAAAATGGTTTTTATGAATTTCATATGAAATTAAAAAAACTTTTCATTTATTTTGTTTGTTTGGGGGGAAAATTTTTCACTATTTTATATTTTGGAGGGAAATTGAGTGCGACAAATTTTCTTACCATGTCGGGAAAAAAGTTAATTAAATAAATAAATAAAATGAGAAAAGCACGACGCAGCCGGTTGCTTCCCCTCCAGCCCCCTCCTATCCCTGATATCCGTTCCCTCCATCTGTACTCCGCCATGGCCATGGAGGAGCATCTTCGCCCCCACAGCTCGCAGCAGCGCAAGGGCCAGAAGCGGAAGCATGAGGACGCCGTACCGTCGTGGTCGGCGGAAGTCGAGGAGGCGGCGGAGGACGCCGGCGGCGGGGAGATCTGCTGCCGGAGCTCTCTGGAAACCCTAGCACGCCAGGTAAAGGACCAGGTCGAGGTTCTGGAGAGAAGCTTCTCGTGGAGGAGAGCGGATCGAGAAGCGGCCAAGAACGCCACTCACGCCCTCGCTGACCTCGCTAAGAACGGTAGAGCGGTGTTCTCTCGTTTCCTTTTAGTTTTCTGCCGTAGTTTTGGTTCGTGATTGATGGATCTGCTTACTGAGGGAGGGCTGTGCAGAGGAGCTTGTGAACGTAATAGTGGAGAATGGGGCCGTGCCTGCGCTTGTTCGGCATCTTCAGGAGCCGACGCCACTTCCGAGAGACGGGGGCTGTGGGGGCGAGCGGCACTACGAGCATGATGTCGAGAAAGGGAGTGCTTTTGCTTTGGGTCTTCTTGCTGTTAAGGTAATCAAGTTTCTAACTATTGCCATGCGTGACAGTGTTTCAGCTTACTCGGACAGAGAAGTGGAG
The DNA here is from genome assembly GCA_019297695.1 of Apostasia ramifera. NCBI lineage: Eukaryota > Viridiplantae > Streptophyta > Magnoliopsida > Asparagales > Orchidaceae > Apostasia > Apostasia ramifera. Next base: position 161,778 of record JAEMOT010000981.1, read on the forward strand.
TTGTATCCAGTTGATTACCGAAGCATGTGATACTTTACTAGAGTCCTTAGAAACAAGAGATAAATAGCAGTCTTCCAGGACCCAAATGCCTCAATTTTTTGAAGAATTGAAAGAAAAGTAAAGGGGGAAGAACAGCGTATAACTGTAAGTCATGGACAAGTAATCAGGCTCCATATGTACAACACAGTAGTACTAATGGCAGCCATTGAAGTGAGAGCTCTATCTTTTGAGGGGATAAGCTTAGACCTATATGACATGGGTGTGGCTAGGTTAAGGACTAAATGGTGTAAACTTTAACTTCAGTAGTTATGGATTGTATGTAAGAACTATATTTGTCTTTTGCCTGAATGCTTCATTTCATCCAAGATAAGGGGTTTAGTTACATTTTTATTAAAGAAGTTGATATAATTTCAGGTTTGGTTTTCAAAAAAGAAAAACAAGATGGGTCCTCAAAATAATTCTCATTATCAAACTAATAATAAAAATGGAAAAAATAAATCCAATTTTTTAATTTGAGGAAAGAAAAAGTATATGAACCAAACAAAAAGGAAAAAAGTTTTTCAAAAAAGAGACTTCACGAATCATTTGCTCTAACTCAACTTATGAATTGGTTAAATACGTAAATTATTTACTGATAGAATGAAAAATCAAAGATCTTTATGTTAGAAAATCCAAATCAATAACAAAATAGAGCAAACTGCAAAAGATAAGAACAAAATAGGTAATAAAAGATTAGAATCAAAGAAATAGATTTTAAAATGTAAAACAATAAAAATATTGGCTGCAAAGCTTGAATAATATATATAATCCTTGTTCAATTCTATCTTTTCTTGATTTATTCTATATAGTCTGTGCTCCAGAGACTATAATAAATATCTAGCGAGTTAGAATCATCTTGATTGAGATGACGAGACCATTTTCTGTCATATCAATAGGATCAATTATAACAACTTAACAAGCCACACACTCATATTCCGAAAATTAAATATCGAAACAAAAAAATGTCATGATCAAACTATCAAACCTTTGGCTAACTATGGAGTTGTTAAGTATTTCTTTTACATTCACATTAGGTCTTGACATCTTTTTGGGAAAGAGAATGGAAAAGCCTAGTAGTTGCATGGTTTTCATTCTTGTGATTTAAAAATAACCAAAGCTCATGGTTGTTGTGTTTTTATTTGTTTTTCAGATGGTAAACAACTATGTGTTTCTGTATTATATTTCCTATCAGGAAGTAGGGGTACCTAAATTAGTTTAAGCTGGATTAAAATATGACTGTACAATATTTTGTGATTACTTTATACTTTTTCCAGTAAATCTTGATAAGCATGCAAGAATCTCTGTTTTTTTTTACTTTTTGCCACTTATATTGATTTTCATTTAGTTTCTATCATTTTGTTTTTCCAAAAGCTTTCTATTTTATTCATATACTTTTGCTATGCCTTGTTTGGTTGTGGTCCAAAAGACTCAAAACCCCTCCTAAAAATGCTTCCACTAATATTAAATATATATTTCATATCATGATTAGAACAATGAAAATAAAGGATTCATGTAGTCTGCCCCAGCTAATAGGATAAATAGTTAGTTGTTGTTATTCATATGATACATAATTCAAATATTAAAATTAATTTTATTTCACATCCTACACAAATTCAACTTCTAAATTCAATTTTATTTCATATGCTATACATATTTTAATAAAAATTAACTTTATTTCATGTTCAACTCAATTCTTTTAATAATAAAAAAACTTTATTTTACATCATAATATTAAATTCATTTTCTTTCTCTTTCCCAAAAAATTAAACCATCTGTAAATCATATTCCAACCAAATGTGGCTTAAAAGGGCCATTTATACAATTTTCATGTTTTCTGCTTTTTGGTTCACCTACTTGTTAAGCTTTATGTTTCTATTGTTTTGCTTGTAAATAACTATTAATCATCAACCTGTTGGCTTGCAAACATTACTATTTTGCTTATTTATATGCAAAATAATGATTATTTGTATGTTGACCATTATTTAGCTTGTTTTTTCCTGTTTGAATATTCTAAGATATAACTTTTTCTTTCTTACAGCCTGAGCATCAGCAGCTTATAGTTGATGCCGGTGCCTTACCACTACTTGTGAGTCTCTTGGAAAGGCACAAGAGGGGCTGCAATGGCCGTTCTGTTAGTAGCCTTATTCGAAGGGCAGCTGATGCTATTACTAACCTTGCTCATGAAAATAGCACCATTAAGACCTTTGTTAGGTATTCCAGTGTGTATTAACTTCTAATATGTTAACTTGCATGTGATAAGTGCTGATATCTTACTTGCATAGCCCATACTATGATACTTATAGTGGCTTTTTTCTTCTAAATTTAGGATTGAAGGTGGTATCCCACCTCTGGTTGAACTGCTGGAATCAACAGATCCAAAGGTGCAGAGAGCAGCTGCTGGCGCCCTAAGGACTTTGGCATTTAAAAATGACGAGAACAAGAATCAAGTGTGTCTTTTATTGCTTCTGAAAATCAGTTATATCATTAAAAATATGTTTTCTTTGACACTCTTATCCAACTTCTCAGATAGTTGAGTGCAATGCTCTCCCTACACTTGTTCTCATGCTTCGGTCACATGATGCTGCTGTTCATTATGAAGCTGTAAGGATTAACATGATTATCATTGCTAGTGGATGCATCAAATGCTTTGAAGCATGTTATTTCCACATGATTTGTCACATCATGGTTATGTTTGGCTTTTGGAAGAAAAAGTGGAAATGTTTTTTGCTATTTTTGAAAATCTTGCATGATGGGAAATAAAATAAGTTATGTTAAAGATTGTATTAGACGTATAAGGTGTAAATAAAGATTGATATATGAAAAACTCTGTAGAATATGAAATAAAATTATTTTTTAATATTAGAGTTTTGTGTATGATAGAATATAAAATGCTTTTTATATTTTTTAAAATGAAAATAAAAAACAAAAGCGCATATTTGACCTGATTTCAGGCAGCATGCTTTGATTATTATACTTAGTAACTTCTATTTTGCATTGGTCCTGATTCTCTTGTAATCCTTATGAGGATGTTCATTGCATGCAATGGGATGCCAATCAGCTGAACAAGATTATCTTATAATAAAATTTATGGATCTTTTTAAACTTCTTTTGCTCTTGTTTAAAATTTGTAGGCATCACTTATTATGCTATAATACCTGAGCTTAAGTTCCGTGTAGCTTCAGCATTGATTCAATTATTACAGATAAAAGAAGCTTTATAATTTGCACGTGCTTAAACAGTGAGACAAAGGTGAAAAGTTTGCAAGAATTCAAGGAAGTAACAGGAGTTTGAAGCAATGAAATATTGTATATAGCTGATGGATAGGGCCTAGTTTTAGTCTCTGATTTCTACGGGAAAGGTGGAGTGCCATCTAGATTTATACAGTTTTGATTTCACCAGAGTAATTTCTATATTTCTCTAATGATTGTGAATTACATGTTTTTGACAATTTGGGTGCTATGCTATATCTCCATGTGGGCCCATAGAATGATGGGCAGGTAGATGTGTACATGATATCTAGTGAACGCAATATCATTTTCTTGTTCAAGTCATTTTTTTAGATCTTGTCAATTGAAACCAAAAGTTAAAGATCTGAGGAATGCATGTCTTGTTCTTGGCTTGTCAGGTGGGTGTTATTGGGAATCTGGTTCATTCATCCCCAAATATAAAGAAGGAAGTTCTAGCTGCAGGTGCTCTACAACCTGTTATTGATCTCTTGAGGTACTAATAACTTTATTCTTGCCCATGTGCTTTTGTCTGTGGAAATTTCAAACAGTTGTTCCATGGGGAGTTGAATAAGCTTCTCAATCTTGTAGAAGGAAAAATGTTGATTTGTAATGCTTACAACCTTTCAGCATTTTTAGAAGTCTAATTTTTTGTGTAAAGCTTTGCATAGTGACCATATGTTGTCATAGCACATTGGTAAAATCTCTCTTTATTTAGACCAAGAATTGTTGTTTATCATGAACCGATCTAGTTTCCTCTTACAATCAAACAAAGTTAATGTCTACTTGTTGATGCATAAATCTTACAAACAAATTGAATAGATGATAAAGAAGAAAAATAATAAGCGCACAAATATTTTACATGGAAACCAAGAAGATGGAAAACCACAGTGCCAACTAGTGGCTTCTTTGAAAGTGCTTCAATGTAAGAAGAGAATACAATGATTAGGTTCTCTTACCTTGAAGAGATCGAGTGAAAGAACCCTTACAAAGTGGGTTGTTTTTAATGTGTTGGGTAGATAATAAATGAATCAGAACCCCCTTTTAGACTTTGTGCTAAAATATATATAAAAGGGGGTTATTATTACTCTAGACTCAGTTGTCCTTTGTTGAGTATGGTGTCCACTTTTCTAGGGTTTTTAGATATCAGCGTTTAATGCATGTGAGCGGAGCATCAACTTGTGAGGTAGCTAGGTCGTATTATGTATACTGTTGGAGGATACTCCTTGGTGCTCGAGAGAATTTCGTGGCGCAGTTATGAGCAGTATGGTTGCAAATGGTGTTAAGTCTTTTAAGATGGGCTTTTCGGTGTTTGTTCTTCGAGCCTACGTCTTCAAGAAGGTCTTTCATCTGTTGTTATTCTTGATCAAGCCTTGCCACATATATAGCTCAGAGATAAAGTTCATATCACGATATAACACTTTTGGATAGTGTAGTTTACAAAAATGGAATATTTATACCATTCTTACATTTTTGTCACTATTTAACTGGAAAATACGTTTAAATTTTAATTTTTTCACGCACATCATTATTATAAAACCTCTGCAATAAATAAGAGAGGAGAGTAGGTACAATGTTCCAAGGGATATAAAGCTAAACATAATCCAACAACAAATAATGAAATAAAATAAAGAACAATTATGGATAGGCACCTAAACATATTAAGGATTTATAACTTTTTTTGTCATGCTACTCCCCCTCAAGCTGGAGTGTGGATGTCCATTAAATTCACCTTGTCACATAGCTCAAGTGAACGTAATGGACCCAAGGGCTTTGTAAACACATTGAGTAATTTTGTTGTTTAGATGAGGTATGTGGATTGGTATTTTTTGGATAAAATCATATTTTGAATAAAATGAAGTTAACTTCAATGTGTTTTATATGTTCATGAAAAATGAGGTTACTAGCAATGCAAATGGTGGTCTACTTGTTACAATGTATGATTATAGGTTGAGAGATAGGAAAGCTAAGTTCTTCCTAAAGTGCCCATTCACATCTTCTCATATGTAGCATGTGGCATTTATTTATATTCAGCTTCTGCACTTGATTTGTCGACAACATTGTTTCTTGCTCTTTCTAGTGAATGGACACCTTCCTACAAAAATACAATAACTTGAAGTGAATTTTCTATCGGTGACTCGTTTAGAATAGTCAACTTCTGCTAGGCGTTTACTTGAATACTATATACTAGTTAGCACTGTAAATGAATCAAACTGAATTGAGTAGTGGTTTATTCAAGTTCATAATCAGGTCCAAGACGTACCAGCTTAAGCAATGGTTGCTGATGTTGAAGAGGAAATGATGTGGAAATCGAAAGCAAAACTTTGGAGCATTGAATTAGTCAATCAAAATATGATTGATAGGGGATTGTAATGCTAGGAGTCAAAGATGCGGTAGCAGGGTGTCTTAATACTTGACCCAATATTTCATCAAAAAAAGAAGAAAAACTTTTGCCAATATGCTTAGAAACATGCTGGACAGTGGATGAATAGTGAATTTTGCCCATCTATTTGAAAAATATCTTATTTGATGTAAATGCGAACAAAGAGGAAAGGAATTTCAACCATAACCACAATTACTAGTATAAATGCCCTCACGATGATGACCAACAGCTGAACAGTCAAGACAACTTCCGACAAAGAGAGCAAACTGATTAGTAAATGGTGAAGTGAAGCGTAGTGATACAAAGAACAATGGATAAGGCAATCATGATTTTAGGGGTAGCACTATCAAACTATTAATTATGACCACACCGATTGAAGAGAGGGCGTAGGCCTAATAGGAATTTAGTGATGCGGATCTCATCATTATGTCATTGCCAAATAGCAAGATCAATAGTGAATGATTGATATTGAAGTAGCTTATCCCATTTGTCTTGTAAACTGCTATTGTATTTTTGAACAAATAAATCACCCTATTGTAATGAGGAAAGATATGAGTATAATGTATTAATCTATAAAAATATTATTGTTTTGAAAGTAAGTGGCCTTAAGAATGACTCCACATAGCCTTGGCAGTCTTGTGAAACAAAATGGTAGAAGCAATTAACAATTATGACTTATTTAACATCCAAGTGAAGAAAAGCAAAATTTGATCATTTTTGGAATTTGACATTGTCATTCTTATTTGGAGGGCTAGGTCAATATGAACAAGTATTTCATAAGATACAATAAGAAATCAAAATGCTCGATACCATATGAGATAATTGGTATTTTTAACTTTAATGGTGGAATCGATAGAAGAGAGTTTGGAATCTTCAATGGAGCAAATAGGGGAGGCCATAACTGACACCGTAAAGGAATAAGGAAGACATAACAAAAAGAAATGCGGTGAGTAAAAGGAATGGTGGTGCGGGCTTACCTTGTGGCTTAGTGAATATTGCAAGCAAAAGATAGTTGTTTGTAGAAAGAGGAAGTTGGGGCATGTGGGCTAACCATCTAGCTTTATTTTAGTGCTACATGTGGTGCTTGAGTTGTGAAGATTGCATGGGTTTTGGAGGTTGTATCGCTGTAGGAGGAGAGAATTTCAATACTTTTTTGAAGAGTTCAAAATTTACAAATATGTTTTTAAACATGTGAGATTTCTAATAGTCATCAATAGGTTAGTCGTTTTCCCATATGCTGTGATGGTTTAGTATTAATCATCATAATCACTCATAGCCTTATCCCAAGTTCCCAACTATTTGGGAAGTGCTAACGAATCATTATTAGCCCATCCTTATTTAATGTTACATTCGGTATTCAACAACGACGACCAAGCCTTTATCCCACTAGATGGGATTAGCTACATTAATCCTTCATTTTCATTGCACTTTATCAAATAACAACTCCACATTTAGCTTTAATATGCAAGGTCATTCCTTACAATTTTTTGTTATGTCTTTTATGTTTTTCCTTTTCTTATTTTACATGGCCAAGATCCAGTGATCTAACTCTCCTTACTGGAGCTTCTATTGACCTATGATTTATATGTCCAAACCATCTAAATTGACTTTCTCTGAGCTTATCCTCAGTTGATGTTACATTAGGTGTCTGTTCATCTTTAGTTGTTTTGTGCAAGTTGTAATTTACTGCTAGCTTACTTATCTTCTATTAATATATAGATTGTTGCCCACTTACTCTCAGGTCTATGTGCCCTTATATCCAAATCATCTAAGTTGACATTCTTTAAGATTATCCTCAATTGAGGTTACATTAGGTGTTCGCTCATCTTAAATCGTTTTGTGCAAGTTCCAAGTTACTGTTAACATACTTATTTTCTATTAATGTATAGATGCTGCCACCTACTCTCAGGTCAGTGCCCAATATCACATGTATTTATTGTTTAAATTTTCATTAAATGGATGTTATTCTCATACTCATAGAATTGATCATCGCTAGTCTTTCATACATCCATATTAACATATTGCATTGGTACGTGCTCATTTTAGACATCCAGCTTTGATTCGGTTAGTGATGTACTCACGTCTGTTTGTCCCCGTTTCTTTATTAATGGAGTTAAGACATCTTTACAGCAAGCTTTGTATCATTTCCAATGAAACTTTAATTCGACGGGTGAAGTACTCATGTCTGTCCTTATTTCTTTGTTTGATGGAGAGAATTTCAATACTTTTTTGAAGAGTTCAAAATTTACAAATATGTTTTTAAACATGTGAGATTTCTAATAGTCATCAATAGGTTAGTCGTTTTCCCATATGCTGTGATGGTTTAGTATTAATCATCATAATCACTCATAGCCTTATCCCAAGTTCCCAACTATTTGGGAAGTGCTAACGAATCATTATTAGCCCATCCTTATTTAATGTTACATTCGGTATTCAACAACGACGACCAAGCCTTTATCCCACTAGATGGGATTAGCTACATTAATCTTTCATTTTCATTGCACTTTATCAAATAACAACTCCACATTTAGCTTTAATATGCAAGGTCATTCTTTACAATTTTTTGTTATGTCTTTTATGTTTTTCCTTTTCTTATTTTACATGGCCAAGATCCAGTGATCTAACTCTCCTTACTGGAGCTTCTATTGACCTATGATTTATATGTCCAAACCATCTAAATTGACTTTCTCTGAGCTTATCCTCAGTTGATGTTACATTAGGTGTCTGTTCATCTTTAGTTGTTTTGTGCAAGTTGTAATTTACTGCTAGCTTACTTATCTTCTATTAATATATAGATTGTTGCCCACTTACTCTCAGGTCTATGTGCCCTTATATCCAAATCATCTAAGTTGACATTCTTTAAGATTATCCTCAATTGAGGTTACATTAGGTGTTCGCTCATCTTAAATCGTTTTGTGCAAGTTCCAAGTTACTGTTAACATACTTATTTTCTATTAATGTATAGATGCTGCCACCTACTCTCAGGTCAGTGCCCAATATCACATGTATTTATTGTTTAAATTTTCATTAAATGGATGTTATTCTCATACTCATAGAATTGATCATCGCTAGTCTTTCATACATCCATATTAACATATTGCATTGGTACGTGCTCATTTTAGACATCCAGCTTTGATTCGGTTAGTGATGTACTCACGTCTGTTTGTCCCCATTTCTTTATTAATGGAGTTAAGACATCTTTACAGCAAGCTTTGTATCATTTCCAATGAAACTTTAATTCGACGGGTGAAGTACTCATGTCTGTCCCTATTTCTTTGTTTGATGGAGTTACACATTTGTACTTATCATAACTGGTTTGTACTTTTTTTTGCCTGTCACTGTTAATTGGCAAGTCTTGATATCACCTCTACTTGGTTATTGATTAAATAAGTGATACGTATGATCAACCATCATAGACAACATGTCAACATCATCTCAACTAATCAGGTTAGCAAGATCTACTTGTGATTGTCTAGCTTGATCTGATTGTCTACTCAATTATCGTAGAATTTTACTAATTAGTATGTTATTCATTCTTTTTTTTTGACCAGCGAAGTAACTACTTTTGTATTGTAGTACTCTTACCATGTTGTGCTGGTATAGGAGAGTTTTATTCTCTTTGATCTAATCATTATACAGTAATGCCTATTTGCTCCTAATATTTAGTCGAAATTGCAGCTCATGCTGCACAGAAAGCCAAAGAGAAGCTGCTCTTTTACTTGGGCAATTTGCAGCAACTGACTCAGATTGCAAGGTTATGCATTATTTGAATCTGATGACTATGAGTATTTTATTGTACCTTCAATTCTGAAAGCATGCCCAAATCTCTTAAGGATTACTGGTTGCAGGTCCACATTGCACAGAGAGGTGCTATCCGCCCTCTCATCAGTATGCTTCAGTCCAATGATGTACAACTAAAAGAGATGTCTGCCTTTGCTCTGGGAAGACTGGCACAGGTTTCTTTTCCTTTTAGTCTGTTGTTTTTTGCTGTTCCAATGCAGTGCATGTTTTTCTCAAATTTTTTCTCATGTGGTCAAATAAATTTTTTGCTCTACTGACATGTTAAATTTACTCAGGATTCACATAATCAAGCTGGTATTGCTTATGAAGGTGGTCTTGTTCCTTTACTAAAGCTTCTTGATTCAAAGAATGGTTCTCTTCAACATAATGCAGCATTTGCTCTCTATGGGATTGCAGATAATGAGGTATGATCTGGTAGATTCCTCAGTTGATTTGTGGGTCATTTGCATACTTGGATATTTACCAACAAAACAACCTTAAAACAGCCGTAAAATGCTCGAAAAGTGAAATTTATGTACATTTCCTTTGATTCTTTTTCTCATTAAATGAAACTTATAGTCATGTTTTGGATTTACGCTTCAATTTACTGAATTATTCCCAAGATTTTTGTCAATCATTTTATTTATAGGACAACGTCTCTGGTTTTATCAGCGTTGGAGGTGTTCAGAAGTTGCAAGAAGGAGAGTTCATTGTGCAGGTTTCTTGAGCAATTATTCCTACTTTGATGGTCTTTTGTCTTGAAGTTTGAAGTAGCTTCTACTAAAAAGTCATCACATTCTATCTACTGTAATTATAGGCTACAAAAGATTGTGTGGCCAAGACATTGAAAAGATTAGAAGAAAAGATCAATGGTCGAGTGAGTTTTAGGTTTTGCTGTCTTCTTTTTCTATTTTGGTGGTCCACGTCTCTTCTTTGTTCAGTTTGACAAGATTAATTTCTTTATCGTTTTATTCAATGATACTTCTTTCTTCATAAGTATAGTTTGGGCTCTATTTTCTTCTGTGTTTCAGGTATTGAAGCATTTGCTTTATGTGATGAGAATTGAAGAGAAACTCATTCAAAGACGCATTGCCTTGTCATTGGCCCACCTTTGTTCTCCTGAGGACCAAAGGACAATTTTCATTGAGAATAATGGTATGTTAAACGTCGCTATACTGGTTTTAATCTTCACATGACTGTTTGCTATTTTTTGTGATGTGTTAATTACAAACTCTGTGGGTATGCAGGACTAGATGTGCTTCTCGGTTTGCTTTGTTCCTCAAACTTGAAACAGCAACAAGATGGTTATGTATCACTTTTCAAGTTGGTTAATAAAGCCATGGCTCTCTCACCTATAGACGCAGCACCACCATCTCCCACACCACAGGTTTGCTTTTGAACCTATGACGGGGGCCCTAGTTAGTCAATTTGAAATGCATATAGCAAGTAATGTTGCTGGATATATTAAATGGTGTATGATTCTCAACTGAGGAGATGTAATAGAATAGTCAAGAAAAGCGGTAGGCAAAAGGTACCTTTGCATCTTTTCGTGAAAACGGGATTTGCATAAAATTGAGTTAGTATCTTACACAGCATTAAAAGGGATAAGATATAAGGAAGAATTTATAATATTGAACTTAAATATATGAAAATTTAATGAGATCAAAATTTGGCTAAGTTTGTTTGTGATGACCTTCATATTAAGTAATTGGAAATTTAGAGAGTAAGTTGGAGTGATCATTTTTGACATTTCTAAAGGTTTAAAGTTATCTGGGATCCACGAAAAAGTTAATACTTAATATTCTATACAGTGTTCAAGAAAAATGCTCAAATTATTGAATAAGCAGATCATCACTGAAGAGAATTTGATAGATTGTAAAGCCAAGGGGGAATTTTTGCATCTCTTCATGTAGCGTGAATTTTTTTTTTTTTTTTGGATAGGAACTTGAAGATAGTTATGTTAACGTTCAAGGAAATCTTTATTAGGAGCTATCCCTTTTAAGATATTTTCCTGTGTGAATAAATTCAAATTTCTTTAATATTCATTATGGAAGTATAATATGACAGTTTCCAACATTCAAGAAATTGTGGCAGCGTAGGCCACTTTTAATGTTTTCCTAACGTATAGGTTTACCTTGGTGAGCGATTTGTGAACAGTGCAACAATCTCAGATGTTACATTTCTGGTTGAAGGTAGTCAAATATCTCTTTTTTGTAAGATTTGACTACTATGTTTTATTGCACAAAATGCTGCTTAGCATGGTTGATCATTTATGATATCAAGCTTTGATTCATTATCAATGGTATCAGGAAAGCGGTTTTACGCACACAGAATTGCTTTGCTTGCTTCATCAGATGCCTTTCGTGCGATGTTTGATGGTGGGTATAGGGTAAGTCCACTCATGTATATCACAACATGAAGTTTTCAGATGTTCAAACTTAATTGATCTATCCTGTGAATTTCTATTTTTTTGTGTTAATTGTCATGCTAACCCCATAACTAAACTAGTGTTGTCGGCTTGCCCAAATTGTAATAGTTTATTCTACACCATATGTCATTACTTCTTCGCTAGACCTCGTTCTGTTGTATATGGCAACCTTGCCTAAAAGTTTGACCACAATCTGGAAATCTCTCTGTGAACTATCAGGAGAAGGATACAAGAGACATCGAGATTCCAAATATTAGATGGGAAGTGTTTGAATCGATGATGAGGTTCGTTGCTGGTCTCTGTTGTTTTGCTATTTGCAAATGCTGCTATATGATTTGAATATCCCTTTCCACAGATTTATATACACAGGATCTGTAGACATATCTGTAGAAATAGCACAAGATCTTCTTCGAGCAGCTGATCAGTACCTTCTTGAAGGTCTGAAGCGGCTGTGCGAGTATGCCATTGCTCAGGTACGTTTAATTTATTTAACTTGTTTAAAAAATTTTCACAGCCATTTGCACTGTGCTGTTAGTAGAGTGGCATAAGAACTAAGTTGAATCTTAGCTATCTATAAATTTTTTGCTTGATTTTCATACTTTTTAAGATATGTCTAAAGGGAAGTTGTTCAATATAATCTTAATATTATATTATATTATTTAAAAAAAATAATTATTTAGTTTGATGGTATCTTTAAATAATTTTCTAAAAATTTATAAAATTGTCACTCAGAAGATGACATCTAAAGATAATGTTGCATCAAACACCCTAAGTTGCAAACTTTTATCATTGTAAGCAAACTTCATCAAAAGTTTTTCCAATGTATATTTCCAAAACTAACAGTTTCTCTCCATGAACCGTCTAAGTATGCTTTTTTTGGCTTCCAGGATGTAAACCTTGAAAATATTTACTTAATATATGAGTTGTCGGAGGCACACAGTGCCATGTCATTGAGGCAAACCTGCATTCTGTTCATGCTGGAGCACTTTGAAAAGACGCGCACCAAGCCCTGGTATGCTTCTTACCTGAGGTTGAACTCAGAATTTGATATTTGGTTACTTATCTAAGTTTAAACTTGATTAAAGCTAAATTCTAGAAGCCCTTTTTTGGAGATTTTTTTGCAGTTTGTAGATTTTTTGGGGGGTTTGAGGAATTCATTCAAAGTTGATTTTTAAAGGAAAGTAGTTTAAAGTTAACCAAAGTTTACTCTAAACCACATTCCAAACATCTTTCATCGAATGTCCTCGTTGAGGTATAGATTTCACCAGTTCAAAACTGAAAAACTGCCTCTATACGTAATGGTTTTGCAGGCACTCAGAATTGGTGCAACGAATTATCCCAGAGATCCGGAACTATTTCGACAAAGTTCTTCGGCCTAATCACCTGAATTCGCGCTTGTAGATCTTTGTTAGCATGGAAAATCCATCGAGCTGCTGCAGTTGAAAAAAGGTGAAGATTTATAGTGGGTAAACTGTTATTGTTGTTGTTTTTCTAGGACGAAACGGGCATGGAGAGGTTGCATGTCTTAGTCATTCCCATTTGTAAATTTGTTCTGATACTTGCCAAGATGTTACACTAAACAATCGCTATAATTCAAGCCTTACCTTTATTATCATCATCTACTAGTTGGAAGAAGCAATCATACGTCGACTAGCTCTAACATCTTCTCCTAAAAGCTTTCGTCGAGGTATTTTAGAGGGTACCTTGGTGCAACAATTAAATTGTCACATAGATGTCTTTTGATCTGAATCCAAGAAGAAAGTCTATTTGTTATGTGGGTATAGTTGATGTGAAGCCATTTTCCTTACTACATCCAACAATAGCATGGCTTGGCTTAAAGTAACTGGGTATAGTTGATCACTTGACCAGGTTTCCTGCATGTCAAGCATTTTAATAATATATCTACATAAATATATTTTGAATAAGCATTTATGTAAAAGTTTTTGCAATAAAAAAAAACAATTAATAGTTTCACTGTGAGAAAGAAATTTATTATTTCATATAAATTAATGATGTGAATATCATATCTTTTCCATTCTTTGGTTGATTTTCTTTTGCAGCCTGTGCTTGTGTTGAAGCTTTATTGAAACTACCTTAATTATCTTTCATTAAAACCTAAAAAAAAAAACTGTATGTTAAAAATAACAAGTAAAATGTCATCTGATGTATTTATTTAAAAAATATTTGAAGTTTAGATGGTGTGGCATCAAATTGGTTCCCTTCTATGTGTTATTCTTGTGAGTTCTGCAAAATTTAGAGGGAGAATGGAAGGGAGACATTGATAGATGATACACTGAATAGAAATGGAGGTATCGAATTTGCTGTAGTTCATAAAATTTGTTCCCCAATTTCATAGCTTTTTTAATTATCTTATGAAATATAAGGTGTTCTCTTAAATCAGTGGAAAAAGAGTTTGCTTGAATATTAGGCGTTAAATTTAAATTATATTACTATAATTTTAAATGGAGTGTGAAATTGCGGTGTTTAGAAGTAAATTAAAAAAAAAAACATACCACGGGACATATTTTAATAAACTCGGGCAATTTGTTTCGCCCGTTTTAGTCTTCCCTCCAAATGGATACATGTGACCACTAAAATTGAGAGGTATTGATGCGGGATAATATGCAAGATGTAATTCTAATTAGAAATTATTAAATAATTTAACAGATGAACATAAATTTTATCTAGGAATATTGTTGATGATAGTTATGTAATAATTAAGAAATCATAGTTTCGAGAAGTAAATTGATTTCAAAGATTTAGAAACAAGCTCAAATGATATCTAGTAAATTTACCAAATGATTTAGGACAACTATATCACAACAAATCAAAGCTAGGAATATACAATAATATAGGTATGCTCACAAATAATAATACCCAACAGCAATTCATCACACATTATAATTTCAGGTTCACACAAGCGAGCAAATCAAACAGTCCCAATAACAGATATCACAACAAAATCTCGCAGAATTTTCAAAGTATTCAGATGATGTTCGGGTTTGCCTCGAGGAGAGATTCCGGATCTCAAAGCTGAATTGTAGCAACCCACGGATTGCCTGAGGAATAGGCAATACAAGGGAGGATGTAGCTGGCAGGAGGTGGGCACGATGCCGTGCTGTCAGGTGGAGGCAGAGGCAAGCTGGGACGAACGGGCGCGGCAGGTCGTCGGAGCGCAGGCGATCAGGATGGGTGGCACGAGTTCGCCGGCGCACCCCGGTGACGAGTAGGCTGCCTGGAGATGAGGGCGGAGGTGGGCGAGCGGAGCTAACGCGGATCTCGGCACGGTGAGTGAGGCAAGACTAACGATTGAGCGAGGGGTGGCGCCGGTGGTGGAGCGGAGCGGCCGGAGCGTCGGCGGCGGGGTTGCCGGCATCCGCCAGTGGTCGGCGGGTCGCCTGAGGAGACAGCGG
>JAEMOT010000981.1:177171-220154 GCA_019297695.1 Apostasia ramifera
CACCCAAGACCCCAACCCTTCCCTTCGCTGGGATATAACACGCAATATTCAAGCTCAAAATAATTTCATTTCAGCATTAAAACAAATAGTACTAGTTCTTGTCATTATATAGGCGATTACAATCAAAATTCAAATTGCAGAAATAAATGCGAAAATAAAAATTAATTACAACATGTCAAATTCGAATATCCAAAAATAGAAGAAAATAAACGAGATCAGCCTAAAATTTAGAATATTCCCATTCAAATCAATAAATTAATTTAAATGGGAATTTTCAATCTACTGATCAGCCACCAATTGTGCCTGTTGTCAAATTTGTAGATATCAATCCTCCATCCAGATCGACGTCACGTAGTGAGATCTCGAATGTCGAGTGTAAACCCTTTCTGAAATAAATCGACGGTCCGATATCGTCGTGTCCCCACCAGTTATAGCACAAACAAAAACATTAAAATGTTTTTTAATTTTGAGTAAAACGTTAAAATGTTATTAAGGGTATGTGGCATTAAAAATCTTTAAATTTCATGTAATAGTTCATACTTTTAGTAATCACATCTGTGTGAGGATAGGAGAATAAATAGAAGTGATCATTAAATTTCTTTGTGAGAGATGAAGGCACTAAATTAACTTGCACGTGGGAAGGAGGGACAAATGAAGGAATTGGATTTTGCATTCTTCGCCATGCTATAGTTCACCATTTGATACCTCTACTCTCCAAATAGATGCGTGCAATTACAAGGAAAAAAGAAAACTGCTCGGGATGGTCGTCGTTGAAATCCAAGAGTTTATTCTAAAAAGGTGCAATTAGATGCCGATCAAAGGGCCAATGTATCGAAAGCTATGGCGAAGTAATTACTGTCAGCTGCACTTGGGAAAGGGTGTAATGTAGAAGTGAGACAAGCGGGTTCTCGGGTACAAGGTGTAAACCTAATCGAGTAATAGTTCCTATAAATAGGAAGGAGATTAATGTTCAAGGTTTGAAAATTTAGTCAAGATAATTTCTTCGGAGTCTTCTTCCTTCCATTACCTTTTTGCCACCTAGCTTCTTCTTAGCCATAAAGACAGAGAGAGAAGGAGAATGAAAGAAGAGAGCCTCATTTTTTTAATCGTAATTCTATCGTGAGTTAAGAGACTTTGGATGTGCCATGCATGACCGCAAAAGGGGAGAACCCCATGTTAGTCCGTAACATCCAAGCACTACTAGTCCAGTGGAAGATGACCACTATGATGAAGATGATCAGACACAAAATTAGTAGACAACCCCATCAGCCAAAAAAAGATAAATGCTTGAGAGAAAATCAGTCACCTATACATAGGTGAACGATCGAAAGCACCTCCAACCAAGAAGATGGAAGCTAGAATCAAACTCACGAGCTATGATCAGAATATAAATTTCGAGGATCTAGATGCATGACTGGATTAGTTAGAGGCCTACTTCGGTCTCTACAGCTATGACTTCATCTCAATTAAATGCCCAACAAGTTGTTCCAATTTCTTCAAGCAAAATAAATCATTAGGATATCTCTAATCTTGGCTTACCCTTCAGTGGATCTCATTAATCCTAACTGAAGCAAGTCATCAAATTACATCTCCGGACTTCAATTTTAGCACCCTAATGAGTCAAGTCAATCTTCAACGATCTCAAACTTTCTTTCAAACATGGCAACCCCTTTTATCCCCAACATGTCATACAATTGTTTCAGATTCAAGCCCTTGACAATAAACTTTTATATCTTTACTACGTTGTCACAACTCAAAATCTTTGATGATAGGCTTCAATGCCCTTGAAATGTCATTTATTCGATACACCTATTGAATCTTCATCTCTAAAGCGCACAAATACAGGGAACTAGCAATTCTTCACCACCGCATAACAAACACCCAAGAATTCATAATGTCACCATTCAATTCGTACTTAAAGAACCCTTGGAAGTGATGTGGCATGCTATCATTTTCTGACGTGGCAAAGGCATTCATGGAATGGCTTGCCTTGATTGGTTGGTGGGAGGAGTGCACAAACTGTTGATACTAAAAATGGAACTCTATCTCAACCTTATATGTAGCTTGGCTATAGGCAGCAATACTATGAAGAGGCATTCTCTCAACAAGACCACCTCCGAAGTAGTATTGTTGACAAAATCAAGATTAAGACTTTCCTTTATTCACCTCTTCAACCATACAAAATATTCAACATACACAACGGATGGCCGTTACTTATAGCAAACAGAGCTATGTTCAACTTCCCAAACAGGCGATGATCACACAGAGGCAATTTATTATCGACAACAATCCAGTGCCATGCAGAAAGAATTATTCTTTTCAATTAGGTTTGAGATCGCATAAATGCAAATAATTCTTTTTGAATGTTCACTTTTTATATGTTCTATGTGTGAAACTTATTATGATAGTCCTCAACATGAAAGAATAATCCTTATATTATCTTACACTACAATTGAGGGACCAAACAAAATTTCATTAAAAAACTAAACAAATAAATCTTCCTCTTAAATAATTACGATTGATACAACAGATACATAAAACCAACCTCAAATAGTTGAGAAATTGAAACTGACAATGATAATAACATTAAAAACTCAAACAAGAATATCTTCTACATATTCAACAAAGACTAGAATACCTTCAGTTTCCTCAGCTAACTACATCTCTGAACAGATTGTTGGTGATATGAATCACTGACTTTGACCATGTCCTTTGCCCTGTAAATAGGTTTCTCAATCTGATAACTTGTGGAATCTCTTTCAAGCTGTAAGCAGTAACCTCTGAAAGTCCCAATGCTCACTTGAAGCTTGAATCCTAAGCTGAATAAAAAATTCAGTTCCATTCTGTTCATCTCTCTCATGCTGACGCCACCGACTCTCGCATAATAGGCATTATTGAAAAATCTGCAGTAAAAAGCACAATATGAGCAGTAGTAGAATAATTTAAAGAAAACACAGATATCTGCTGATATCAGAAGCATGCAATATCGAGTAGGATTCAAGCCGATAACCGGTCAATTGACAGCCAACTACTCTACTAATGAGCTCCTGAATGAACCTAGTGCCATGGGGCTTCCACTACTCAACTATGTTGAGGTCTTGGAAGAGCTAATGCATATGTGCAGTCCTATGCCAAACTATAGCAGATATTGTTTCAGGAATTTCAAATAGTCAGACTTTTCCACAGTGAGAGCAACCTAACTTATTGTGAAGACCAACTCTAGCAACTAACTAAAGCAATGTTGGACACTTTATGATAATACTTTTGTATGTGAATTTATGTACAATGTGAAATAAAAATATTTTCTTTATCTTAAGAAGTAGTGTGAGATTTGAAATAGAGTTTTGTTATTATATCAGGAGACATGGTACATATGTAAGATATAAAATAAAGTAAATTATTTTGAAAACTATGTTTGACTTGAAGTATAATTAATTTCAATATTTGGAACTTGTATGTGATGATACATGTCAATTTTAATTGAGTTAAAATTCAAGTTGCCAAATGGGCCGATGTTGGTCAGACATTGTGCATTGCAGTAGAAAAGTACGCACACATGTGAACTTTTATGGTGGCTATGCATCGTGATATAAGAAGTAATCTTGGACTTTATTATTTATAAAGGAGGGACTTAATGGCTTAGTATTTATCCTCTTAAATGGTTTCTTGTGACAATTTCAAAAATTCATCATATAGTTAAAACATGCAAGTATATAATGAGTGAAAATTATCAAATCTCTTTTGAGGAAATGTGCAAATTGAAAGAGTAAAATAGGAAAATACCACAACAAACTAGTTGGGATCATGTAGATGAATTCTCTTCTTGGATTAACTTCTGTTTAATATGATGCTCTTTGCAAGCATAATTGAGTCAAAGATTCATATGGATTGTAGGGGGAAGATCAAGCTTTAAGAAATAGTGAATGATCTTATCTATACACAAATATATAACACCCAAAGAACATTCGATTGTGCTTATAAATATCCATCACTTTATAAATTGGGTTCAAGCTTTCAACAGCTCTCTTTCATACTATTACCAATACCCAAATCTTTTTTGATTTTCCCCTCTTTTAACTGCCATGACTTAGATCCCTCACATTTATGTATATGAGTCTCTATAGAGGTTCACGATAGACATGACTAAATCAGCTTAAGTGTCCCTCCCTCGTCTTATCCCTTATAAATGTCACGCCGAGCTTACTCTTGATACAATCATTGCTAATGCAGTCTTATTATAGGGAAAATGATTTTAAAATAATCCTTCTGTCAATGAAAATAAAATATAAACTAACATTCACCAACCAAAAAAAAAAAGTAATTTGCATAACCTGCTACCTTTCCATATAAAACAAAAAATAATTGCACTTTTAAGCAATAAATTTCTATGAAAGAAAAATCTGAGCAGTAAATACTTACGCATCATCGATGAACTTTGCAGCAACTACTATACTGGTAATGAGTAAACGGTGAACATTGAGTGAAGTAAGATAAGTGTCTGGCAGCTGAAGAAATCTATCGATATAAATATAGGCTAACACAAAGCAAGATGGACTGCACTTAGAATACGTGAATATGCGCTCTACATAACTTCGTATGCTGATATTTGGTACTCTGAGGCCATGAAAGATTGTAAAAATCTCTTTCACTTTCTTTGATCCGAGAATCTGTTCATTTTTATCGATATTCCTCTCAAGAACAGAAGACAAGAGAGTCAAAACACAAGGAGATTCAAGAACTCCTTTTGTTGGTTCTGTCAACCCTAAACTTAGGAATAGCTCTGGATGTTGAACTTCGCATTCGTGTAGTGAAGATTCCATGTTGTTTCAGGATAACCTAAATGAATTGATAGTTTGGATTCTGTCATCTATATTTAAAAATATAAGCAAGAAAATCAACTTGATAAAGTTTAATGAAATTAATCACTAGCATTCGATTCTGTATGCATGCAACAGAAGAAAAATAAAACCAATATTCCATACTTTGCCAAAGTAAATTTTTTGAAAAGACTGTGAAGTCATTCATGTGGTCCAAATAGGCTTTTAAGTCCTATTTCTGAACTCTTGTTAAAGATAGAGACAGCTTCAAGTTCAACTATGAAAAGGCTGTAAAATTATCAACTCTGTGCAAAAGGAATAGAGAATTTTATTTCTTCAAGTCGAGCCGACTTCAATGCACGACATTCTTTAGTAGCTATATTAAAGGCCATATTTCATGCCACTAAAATGCACTGAATTCCTGCAATCACTTACATTTCCTTTATCTATTTTTGTTTATTCTTAAAAGTGATCTTGCTTCTGCTTCCTTTCTAGGTTTATGAACTTTACTTCCTTTTCTTTTGATGATTTGCACCCACCATTCTATTTTGTTTTCCCAATATCTGCAGCATGAAGGGGCAATTTCTACACTAACGTGTTTTCTAACTGCTCACTCCTAGTAGTAACAAACAATGGTTAAAATACTAGTTGGTCGATAATGCAAAATCTCAGCATTCCCAATTGGCGCAAGCCTTTGTTTAACTTACTCGACATTACTCAAGATATCAGCATTATCATACAATCGATGTGATACATGCATCTAATCTCATGTATCAACAAGTACAACACCATGCGCATGAGGTGTTGTGATTAAGAAATCACAAACATTACAAGCACCACTTTCAGTAAGGGCTCGGTAGGTTCGAGCTTTTTTTTTTGGCCTAATACAAATTTTAACTGTAAAATTTCACTTTATTTCACATCAACCACAAATACGAATATTAAAATTAATTTTATTTCATATTTTACATATTTCTCAATATTAAACTAAAATTTTTTCCATTAAATTTATAAAATAATATATTTTTCTTATTCAAAATTCAACCCTCGAACTAAATGAGATCTAAATGAAATAAGATGTACTGTCGAGTGTGTTATAAGAAGATAACAATATTCCTACGCCATAACCCTCAATGTTAAGCTTTTGGGTTAGTTGGTTCTACAGATTTAACATGATATAAAAGCTGAAGGTCTTAGATTCAAACCCTGATGTAAACCCAATCATTTATCACACAATTTTTGTAAGAAGAGGAGAGACATACTTGGCATTTACTCCACAGTGCACAAACAAATGAGCTTACAAGCCCATAGGACTTGTAAGAATACAATAATACTCACAGTCATAATCCACAATGTTAAGGTTTTAGGTCAGTTAATCCAATGGGCGAAGAAACCATTTACAGCAAAATACTCAAAAATGACAAGTAAATTCCACGCGGTTATCATATATACATTAGATTTGCAGTATCAAATCAGGAAGGAAAACCCTTGATCTATCATTAAAATCCTACGTGCAAAACGAACATTGATATCATATCAGAAAACGAAAACTTTAAGCATTCTCATCCCAAATTGATCTTAGGGCTTGAAAGCAAATAAACCATTGCTAATCAGAGCAAAAACCCTTTGAAGCAAAAAGTCAAACACCTTCTCCTTCAGCAGTACTTAGTTCAAACCAATCATCAAACTACTAAACCCAATCATTAAAACAATATAGGAAGCTAGAAAAAAACCCCAATGTAAGGAAACGAAAAGGATAGGGCAAGTCGCCACTCTTAGCTCCGCATGTTCCCCCTTTAGTAGCATCTGCTGGAAAATACGGGCATAATAGAGAGGAGATGGGGCACTTACAGCAGTGATCTCTCTCTAAAAGGAATCCGTCCTCCGAGAAGGCTGATGGGTAGTCAGCATTGTCCGATTTCACAGCAATGGCAGCACACACAGAAAGAGAGAGAGAGAGGAGAGAGAGGAGGACTCAGTGCTGGCCCTGCTGGGCCTGATTTGGGCAGTGTCGGCAGAGGAAGCAGAACAGAAGGGGTGGGTGGACACTGGACATGTGTGAGGTTTCTTCCTCTTTCCAGCTGGTGCTCGGCCGCTCTCTCGCTACCGAAATTTTAGCGTAAACAGTGGGGCCACACCCAAATGCTGACGTGGCAACCCGCTATTGGCCGGCTAAATATTCATCCAGCTGATTTGCAAGTAACTTCTTACTACCAGATCTACTCACTGATCAGTTCAAAATTTAACTGAATTAAGATAGATTCGATAAAAATAAGCTAATTAATGAGTTATTTTTATAGCTTAAAATCTTTATTCATCTAATTTTTTGGCTGGTACAGAATCGAATAGAGCCGGCTCAAAATCAAATAGATCAAAAAAAATAAAAAAAATTATGAGGAATTTACATACAGAACACTGAATTCATTACAAATTATGTATTTCACCATCTTTTAGTAAATATTATACATATCAGATTTTTTTTACATTTCTATTGTTACTAAAAGATGATGAAATACGTAATTTGTGATGAATTCAGTATTCTGTATATAAATCCCTCAAAAATTATTTGTAAATATATTTTTACCTGACTTGCTTCAGTTTTTTTTTTCGTAATAGCTCAAGAATGATTATATTAGTTTTTTCTATTTCTATTTCTCACTAATTTAATTTAATTAAATAACCAAAGACATTAACTTAAGATCTTTGATTAAAAAAATAAAAAATTGATCAAAAATTGAATCAGTTTTGATTCGGATAAAATTTGAATCGATAATAAACTAGCCAAACTTAGCTTATATTTAATTCTTTTCGTTCATATTTTAAATCAAATCAAGATCGAATCTGCTCAAAATCGGATAGATAGCGGCCCTAATTTCAGTTGTGACTAGCAAATAATATTTTTATAATGCATTAAAAACAAAAGGATAATTATATATGAGTCCCAAAAACAGAGATAATTATGTTCCAATATACTCAAACTGAATATTCGCATTTGTTTAGAGATATTAATGTATAGTTGTCAATATTCGAGACAAATAACGCAATGAATCGACAAATTGTGTTAAAGTAAAAGTGGCGCTCTCCTAATTCGATAAGAAAAGAACTTTTCTTGAGTACTAAAAATATTTTAAGTTCAAGCCACACTATCATCGTAATTTTTAAGTTAAAAAAATGATTATGTCTAAAAAGTAATATTAAAAACAAATATTACATTATAACACAAAGCTTTTAGTTAAATAATCTACAATAAATCATGTTCAAATAAATGTTTTCCAAAATGATCTATAACTAAATTTTCATTATTTTATCTTATTTAAGATATAATAAGTTAAATTTGAAGTATTTATAAATACCAAGCTTCAAATTTTGGATTGATTTCAGGTTAACCTATTTCATCTTGGATGAATATCAGAATGGAACCAAACCAGATTAGGGCTGTTATTGATTCGATTTCGAGCCGAGCCAATACCGGCTCGAAATTGAATCGATTACATTTCGATCGACTCGAAATCGACTCAAAGTCGATTGGGTTCGACTTCGAGCCGGCTCGAAAATGAATCGAATCTCAATTTTTTTTCGAGTCGGGTAAGCTCGACTCAATCCGGCTCAAGATCGATTCGATTTATAATATATATATTATAATATAAAATATATTTTAATTCGAGCCGATTTCAACTTCAATCAAGCCAAAACTACCCGGCTCAAAATCGACTCGAAATCATTACCGAGCTGACTTTTGGCTCGTTAGTCGGCTCATTTAGATCGACTCAATTTTGATTCAATCTAAAATCGATTCAATTTTCGATCAATTTTTGATCTTCGATCCATATTAACACCCTTAAACCAGATACATTGTCCCCAATTATTTATGCTTAAATAGTTAAATCTCTATAGTACACATATTTACATATTGAAAAAATTTTGCAGTCAAAAACTTTAAAAGGATGTAAACTCATATATATATATATATATATATATATATATAATTTTTGTTGGCCTCAGCTTTAGACTATATGGATCCTATTTATTTTTTATTGGCAACCACCAAATTTGTTGGGATCAGTAGAAAGATTTCTTGGCCCCATTCAACTCTTAATCTTAAAGCAATAATCTCTACGAACCAAAAAGAATCAAAACCGAGTAATGATCATATTCCAAATTAAAAAAAACTATGCAATTCCAATAACTGATCAGCAATTTATCCAATAATGATTTAAGATCTTAATTCACTGAATTATACATTGAATTAAGTGATAGTCCACCTAATAATCTAATAAATTAAAACTTTAAATATGATTTATTGATTCATTGATGAGTTACCGAAAATACGTAGAGAAACTCTTCCAGCTTATATATGTACTGCCCTCAATCTCTAGTAACATTTTGATTTAAATACCCCCTACCTGCATACAAACCACCTCAAATAATATCCATCATCTTCCTGATATAAATACAACTTTGACAAAATTTGATCTTGAAATTTAAATCTGCTCAAAATAAAATCGATTGAACTATGACAAAAAAGTTGAAATAAGTTATTCTGGTGCCAATAGGCTGAATCACCCTTTTCTCTTGCGTTTAAGTGAAGGCATTGCACTGAGAAGAATTTTTGCTGAGCCATCACTCACTTTAGCCTGCTCCAGGCCGGAATCTGGACCCTCAGGAACTGATTGCTCATCTACTCTCACAGAATATTTTTTTGGATCAGATACCTGGGCCTTATCATGGTCTTTGTCATCAATTATCTTCTGCTTCAGGCCTCCAGATTCAGCTTGGAGATCAATATCACCTTCATCCATGCAGAATCCCCCTCCAGTAGCGAGATAACCCTTGGGATTTATCTCCTCAGATTGCCACTGATTCTCAGCATCATATTGCTCAAGTGAATGCTGAATTGAATAATCTGGAAGAACTAGTTTGTCATTTTCGGTCTCGCTCTCATCCGCACAAAAACTGCCATGTGATATCATGTTATTTTTGTCAAAATTGCTGCCACCAACCTCGACATGGTTGGATGCAGCTCGATCTGGGGCTTTATCGGGATTTTGAAGTTCGTTGATTTCTGGGTCATCTTCGGTATAGTCGACTTGCTTCCGGCGCCGGGTTGACTGTGTCGCAGATGAAGAAAAGGGAAAAAATTTAGCATGTAGAGAGAGGAGAGCAAAGATGTGAATTAATTCATGATCTTCTTCCTAATCGACGATTTTCTAATGACTAAATCGAGAAAACCTGAAATAATACCGAGTAATTGTTCATTTCAATCAATAAGCACTACATGATGCCGACATGCAAATAATTAACAAAAGTAACAGCAATTAATCATTATCATTATCATCACCAGCCGTAGCCATTACTTCATAATTAGCAGTCAGCTAATAAATCTATTTTGGCATATCATTCTTCTTTAATGCAGCATATGGTGTCAAATACATCCCAAATACTCAGTAATTCAATAGCAATTGACCAACATATGAACATAAAGTAAAACTTACCCGGCGCATTTCCAGCGCGGACTCTGGCTTCCGGGTGGGTAGGTCCATTTCACTCATGATTCTCCTTTCATCATCAGAACTTGATTCTGCCGATTTGTCATTAGGCTGTTCATTTCCTCTACCTTTACTTCTCCCTCTTCCTCTAGCTCGATGCCGTCCTTGTCCTCTTCCTCTAGCTCTTGCATTAACTCTTTCATCCCTTCCACGTCTACCTCCACCATCTTGTTCAGACGACTGTGCAGACTCGTGAGTCAGCTGAGTTTGGGGCTCAGCACCCATCCTCTGCTTTGAAGATATTCCTTCAATGTTGGTGGACCTATGAGCATCATTCTCAGGTTGATGAACATCATTATCACAAGGGCTGATCTTTCTCTTTCCCCTGGAGCTAAATTCTCCAGCAATATCAGAACATGTCCCAGTGATTCCCTTTATTGCCTTTTTAATACGTTGGCTACGTATCTTTGCAAATCTTTCATTGAAAGAATAAAATGCTTCGAGTCTTAGCTGAGTCTAAAGCCATAAGAAGAAATAAAAGTTGTTTCAATGATATAACGAACTACTATGTACCCTAGAATTCCATATAGCAGAAAAGAGAGAATTATAAAACTTTGTTAGACGTTTATATCAGGTAACGGATAATAAAACCTCATGCTTGTTATACTCCTTCAAAACAGGAACAAGCAATGCATCTGCCTTCTGATTGGGCCAACCAAATTTTTCCCAGCACATCCTGTAAAATTATTGAACATGTCAATGAAGAAAGCATCTATATCTATTTAATTCAAACAAAATCTCCAAGTACAAAAACAAAACAGCAGAAGTTCCTATGGGACAAATTAGTTATTGATCTCATATAAGTAACCATTGGTATTTATAAATTCTCTGTCAAATTCTAGGTTACCTTTCAAGATTATCCTCATGATATTCCAACAGTTTAACCATGATGATCATTGATCAATATTACAAACAGCAGAAGCAACTGCAAATAGGGATAATTTTCTTGTATACAGATAATTGTTCGATGTTTGGATCAATAAATAGTTCAAATAGAGCTCAAGCTGAGTTTATTGAGCTGAGTCACAAGCCATATTTACAGTAAGTTTATTGAGTTGAGTTCAAGCCATAGTTGGATCAGATCGATTCAGATTGAATTTAGCTCGATTATTTTTCTTTTAAATATAAATACATGATTTGTTTATATAATATAATTGGTTTTTACTATAAATGTGTGCATGACTGAGTGCTTTTGCTATGTGTTGGGCAAGCTGGTGGACATAGCTGACCCAAATTCAAATCCCAATGAATGTAAAATAATTTTTTTTGAAAATAGATTCCCAATTCATTGGGTGGGGAGGGGGGGGCTAGATTAAGGTTAAACACGAAAGGCCTGTTTGTTTAGTTTT
The DNA here is from genome assembly GCA_019297695.1 of Apostasia ramifera. NCBI lineage: Eukaryota > Viridiplantae > Streptophyta > Magnoliopsida > Asparagales > Orchidaceae > Apostasia > Apostasia ramifera. Next base: position 188,884 of record JAEMOT010000981.1, read on the forward strand.
AAATTTTAACTAGGCATGTTATATCACCCATAAAATTTAATATTAAAAATTAATTGTATTTCACATCATACACAAAATTCAAAATAAAAAATTAACTTTATTCCACATCCTACACATATAGTAAAATAATAATTAACTTATATCACATCTCTTATACATCCAAATATAATAACTTAAATTTCACATCATGTTTAACTTTAACTATTAAAAAAATATCTTCATACATGTTTAACTTTAACTATGTTAAGATTAACCTTTGCAAGCAAACAAGTCTAAAGAGTTTGAGCCACAACCCAAGCTCGAGCTGATTTGTAGATCAACAAATTTAGCTCAACTCAAACTCAAATTGTTCTCATCTCTGACTGCAATTTGATGTCAAAAAGAGTTAACCTTTAACCATGCTGGTAATGGAAACAACCAACTTTTCTAAGACTGATAACTCATTGTAGAACATAAGACATCTTAAAATTCAATAGAAAATATTTATTATATGGAAGAAACTGCAGAGCAATAATTCAAATGGTAATTTTCAACAATGATTGCAGGAAACAACTTGGTCCAATGCGCAATACTTAATTGCATAGCATGCTATATAAGTTCTAGAATTAATGTAATAAAAAATAAGCAATATGAACCTAGAACTACAACTTTTTCTAATTTTTTTCTCAATCTACATTTATGCAAAAATTAACGCATTCTCTTGATTATGCAAAACAATGGAACTGAGAAAACAAGATAAACATCAAATAACATGACTACGGAAGGAAGACAGGAATTCTTCAACCAATGCAACACGCAATTAACTAACACAGCATATGGATGCCAAAAATCTAAGACAGAGAAACAAAATTCAACCCAAACCCTTTGCTTTCTGAAATTGCAAGAATACAACAACAATAAAGCCTTAATCCCAAACTAGATCAATCGATTATATGGATTTCTCCTATCTATAAAAATCTATTTGTTAAATATCTAGTTACAAACTAACCTAAAAGCTTAAGCTTATAGTTTATGCTTCAGTAATAATTGTATATTCTAACATGCCCCCTCACGAGCAAGCTTAGTTGCTTTGTACCATAGAATTCAGCATAGGTACATTTTTAAAATTTGAGCCTGTTTGTTTGGCAAATTAAAACTAACTTAGTTTAATTTTAAACAGATATATCTACCACATATAAAATTTAATATTAAGAATTAACTATATTTCACATCATGTAATAATTTAAAATAAAAACTTAACTTTATTTCACATCCTACAAGCATACTAAAATAATAACTAATTTATATCACATCCCTCACATATTCCAACATAATAACTAACTTTATTTTACATCATTCACAACTTTAAATAAACAATATCTTCATTCAAGTTTAATTTTAAATATTATTAAAATTAAACTTTGTAAATAAACAGACCCTTAATGTTATTAAAAATTGAAAACAGGCCCTTAATGTAATAAAAAATTGGAAACAGGCCCTTAATGTAATAAAAAATTGAAAACAGGCCCTTAATGTTATAAAAAATTGGAAACTGGCCCTTAATGTTAAATTTAAGATCTCTACTTCAGATATCATGTTAAATTTTTAATTACCAAATGACCTAAAACTTTTATAGATTATGTTCCAAGAATAATTAATTATATGCTCTAACACTATTTAAAGCAGCATTCTTTGTGCGCACAAGGTGATACATAGTCCACATCTCAAGGCTTTTTTGGTATTCCCCTACATCTCTTTACCAAAAACATTTTGGAACATGGCCACTATAGATGTCTATAACTCAATCTAACATAGAATGTTGCTTTAAATGGAGATGAGAGAAAAAGAGAGGCATGAAAATAAACATAACTATTAAATTTTATTTTTTTTGACAAACTACATTTATCACTACTTTAACGTAGGCATTTCAAGTACAAGTTATGAAATAATTAATGCATGAAACAACTTATTCAAAATTCTATGTACAAACTCACTGGCGGAGTAAAGGCAAATCTGGCTTTCCCCATGAAAATGGTTCAGTTGATTCATCAACTTGAGGGGAAATATATGCAGCAATTACTGAATCGCTAGGAAAAGGTGTAGGAAAATGCCAGTTTTTGCTCACATTTCTCTGCAAGAAAATATAAATATAGTACAAAGATATTAGTAGTCCAGAAGAGGATAAAAGATTTAAGACAAGTAGTATTTACATGCTTCTCCATGAAGACTTCTTTTTTAGTATCAAATTGGGCTTTGACAGATGATGGATCAACAGCACCTCCTAAATCATGCTCCATCGATGCAGAAGAATCTATGTTGTCTTTAATTCCTTCTTCAGTGTTCCTTCTTGTAGTTGATGATCTCTTTAGCTTGGATCCCGAAGAAGAACCATGTAATTCTAAAATAGCAGGATCTGGAGATTCAACCCATTCCTTGAATTTCAAGAGGCCATCTTCCTCAGGAAAAGCATTGACAACTTCAATGGCATTTACAATACCTATGCCACTGCAAAAATTGTGTCCTGGATTTTTATTAAACATTAAAAACAAAAAAAATTGCCAACAGTTTATATAAAATTCAAGGAACCACCACAAATAAAGGTTCAATATCTAATGAAATTTTAATACCCTCCCAAAAAAACTCACTACTAAAAGAATTAAAATTACTGGAAATTAGAAGCAGTATTACAACGGCATGTGGGATCATGCGCATGTAATCCCATGGCACTTTCTCATGCGAGATTGGATTTTGTCAAGCAATGAGGTCTAAGTGACACTAGCACGATATCAACATGGATTTTGGCAAATGCAACATTCGTTGGCCTCTCACAAACGAGATTTGAACCAAACTTGCCTACAGTATTTACTTTGAGTCCTTGGGAGTTCTTCCCTTTATCCCAGGCCTTCTTCTTGAGAGTTCCAGGAAATTCTTAGTTATTCCAAGAGATATTATGAGCAGTATTACATGACTCTCCTACTCATTGTGGTGTTGTGTGCCCCTTTAAGGTGTTGTTTCACTCCCTAGGTTCTCTCATTTGATATGAACTTTCTTCTCTTAACAAGAGGTTCTAGAACCAAGGCTAGTTTCTTCTTCTGAGGCATCATACGTCAGGGTTGTTTCTCCCGAGTTCCTTGGACTAGTGACTTCCTTGTGTTGCAGCTGGCCTCGAGACTCTACCAGAGTTGAACCAAGGAACTGATTGGGTTCCCTAACTCTATAGCATAGACCACAATTTATTCGATATTCTTATGCCAAATTCGTTCCATCCTAGAAGTCAATTTGGCGACATAGCCAAGAAGGTACATGCAATTAATGTTGTCCAACCAGATGAAGCATAGCAGTTTCACAGCTTCAACTAGCTTTTTGGCTCTATGGTCCACGAACATGTTTATCACCAAACCATTCAAAACCCAAACAGAGTCATATTATGATTCAGATTGCAAGAATTGTTCCTAGGTTGAACCATTTTTATCCAATAACAAATGTCAGCACCATTGATATGCTTTGCATTTCTTTTTCTAAATTAAGAAACTGAAATTTTTGCCATGAATTCATAGTACTGCGAATTTTAATAATGATGACAAAGAATTTGACACCACAGACCAGCCAGCTGAACTGTTGCTCAATCATAATTACGAAATACATACCATTATGTACCACATAAAACAAGCTATTTTGATGTAGCAACTCTCAGAATGCATAGAAAGTTAGAAAGCAAGTAATTACATTAAATCATCCAACCAAAAGAAGATTCCATACCTGACACCCTCAGTATAATCACTGCCAAGGAGCAACGCCATGCGAACTAATTTTTCTCTACTTAAACTTAGCTCATCCTCAATGTCCTATAACAATAAGAAAGGGAAAAAGAAGAGAAATTCTAATAAAGAAAATGCATTTCACTGTTAAAGACAGTGAGTAGCTAAACTGAATTGAAAGCAAAACTAGTGTCATGATTGAATGTAACTTAATTTGTTCAATATAGTGAACATTTATAATAATGAATGAATAAAGTTGTTCAAATGTTTTGACGTACAGATCAAAGCAAGTCAATCATATGAAAAGGTGGATGCTATCTTTAAAATTCTTATCACATAGTCGTAAGGTTGCACAAGCTTTTCAAGGACCAAATAAGCACACCTTCATGAAGTAGGTTTCCACATATTTGCGATCATCAAAAATGTTCTTGTACACATTCCGAGCTCCAAATAAGAACACGTCAGAGTCATCAGTTACAACACCATCAACAAGGTTAGCAATTTCCATATACGCACACTGTGCTTCTGCTTCCATGGGAGCAATGATATATGGCAAACCAAACATTTGAAGAAGCTCCTAAATATCATATAGTAAATTGTTAATTAGTTACTATCCTTAATTTCACAATGTGAACTATTGCCTCAAATTAGTTCAAACTCGAAAGAGGTTGCAAGTTGTATCACCGGGTCGATATAAATTAGCAATTTGTTAACTTTAACAAATACATGTTATCCCATAATTCAATTTTGTAAAGAAGTTGACATGTAGATAATATATAAAATTTTTATGGCACATAGATAATTGTCCCAAGAAATAAACACTACTTACATATTAAACAAAAAATCTACTTACAAGAAGTAAAAGAACTTGTATCTGAAAACTAATATAACCTGAAACTAGTGTGCATATCAGGTTGTTGCACACTACGAGTCATTTAATGCAGGATGGTCATATTAAAGCTCAATATGAAAATATTTGATGAACTCCTCAGTGATCCAGATGCAGTTATAATGAAAACATTGGAAGATGAGAAACAGAAATATGATAAAATTAAAAAAAAATAACCTATAGGTCATGCAAAGCACGTCATGACATGAAGTTTCAGTTGTACATGATACCAAAGTTTCAATAGCCATGCCACGTATGAGGATATACTAGATCTATGTCAATCCAAATAACTTGCTTAGGTAACAATAGCAAAATTAGATGTATTCATTTTATGATGAAGCTAACCAACAAAATTTGCAGATTTGAGATTTGACCCTATTTTCCTAGGCTCCTCAGTAGAAGTACTAGGAAAAGAGGTTAAGACCAAAAAAAAACAATAAAAAAATGAAGCCATAGATCAATGAAAAGAAGTGAAGCTTCCAGAGATGAAGAGAGAAATAGGCTAACATAATTTCACCAAATATCATGGCCCCATCAAAGTTCATGTCTGTTAACAAAGAAACCACCACAGAAGTTCAAAGTAAATTACAACTAAAACAAAAGGAAGGGAAACAGTGAACCAAGATCAAAGCATAGCCCGAAGATAAGTCCACTTGTCCAATGACAACAGACTTAGTGTGATGCATCATTAGATTAGTTATATCAGAATTAAATACAATAGAACAAACATTCCACTTTCAGCTTTATAAATAAGGAATATCCATTGTCAAGAAACATGCAAAGGCATTTCTTGATAAAGATTCTAGCAGACTTTTAAAATAGAAGAACAGTGACACAAACCGCAATTAAAAATGATTCTAGGGAAAAGTAAGAAGACATGATGGTAATCTGTAAAGAGACAAGAAGCTAAGGCCCTGTTTGGCAATGGACTAAAAATCATGGCTAAAATTACCTATGGTCAAAATCTTAAATTTATTTTAAAAAAATCTAAAAAATTATTTTATATCTCATCTCACACAAATTCCAACATTAAACAATCACTTTATTTCACATCCAACACAATTCTCAATAAATCAATCAACTTTATTTCACATCATACACAATTTTTAATATAACCAACTTACTTTATTTCACATCATACACATTTTTCAAAAATGGCTAAAAATTTCAACCAAATTTTCTTTTTTTTCTTATTACCAAACAGAACTTAAGAATTTCAACAATACAACAAAAAAATCATCGAGTAGCATTCCAAATGCTGATGAAGACTTTAATTCGATCCCATATTTAAGAGAAACAACCTCAAACCCTTCCCTTTGAATAGATAATAAAAAGAAATGAGAGATCATGCAATAAAAAGGACATCAGTTAATATGAAAACTATATGAGTGTCAATGCACGAATGTGTGTGTTGTGTGCATTCGAAAAGGATAATAAATTAGAATAATGTTCTTCATCTAAAATAGAAAATACACTTGGGAACATGTACAAGGTGTTTAACAGCAACCTGACATTCAGCAAACATCTCATTACTGACAGATTCTGCATTTCGTTCTAATTTTCTCTGCTCCTCTCTAATATTTTCACGCTCTTTTCTCAGGAATGAAATCTCATCATCCAGATTGGCTTCTAACACACAAACATTTTCTAACTTTTGTTTTGAAGTTTGCTCAAATAATATTGGCATTTCAGTAGGATTGTTGTCTATGCCAATTTCCACCACATTCTGCATTTCATCTTTAGTAGTTTCTGCTTTTTTTGTAGTTGTAATTTCTTGAGAAACAACCATGCTGGGCCTAATTATTTTGTGCTCTTTCGTCGGAAAAGGTACCTCATCATTTAAATTGGCTTCTAACACAACAACATTATCTAATACTTGGTTTGAAGTTTGATCAAAAGATAGTGGCATTTCAACTGGATTGTTGTCAATGCCAATTTCCACCACCTTTTGCGTTCCATCTTTACCAACACTTGCATTTTCAGTAGCAAAAATTTCTTGAGAAATAACCATGCCACATCTACTACTAGAAGAGGGGGCAATCTCTGATGAAACTACTTCTGAAGAATATTTTGACTGGAAAGCTACATAATCTTTATAAGCATCACTAGGACAAGTGTCAAGTCTTCCGGCTGTGCCTTCCAATTTAATTTTAGCATTTTGCTCAAGAAGACAATTAGCATGGAATGAGTTTTCAGGCAATGACTGCTTTTGGATTTGCTCGCTAGAATCAATACTATGTGATAGCCCCAAATTACTGGTAACAAAAGCTGAACCATCATCATCACCTCTCGGGGTAGATTTTGCATCAGGCAGCTCTTCCAAGATAATACATGAAGAAGGGTGCTCATTCCGAGAATTAACGAACTTATGAATATCAGTTCCAACAGAGCACTCCACTTCTCTTCTAAAAGGATCTTGAGCAGCACCTTGCAATGTACTCCTATCTATTGCCAACTCAACCTTATAGCCACTTTTATATGATTTAGACAAATTTTTATCCTCACTAGATACTGCTGCATAAGTATTGACATGTGCTACTGGAGAAGTGCATTTCAATTCAATATCCTCAAGACTTCTTCTAATTGCCTCCTGAAGATCAGCTTCTTCTTCGAGTAATCCTCGAGAAATGGCATTTCCATTTTTAGCCAGAGACGGAGAAGCAAAGGAAGCAACTTGCTCCCATTCAATTTCATCTTCTTCACAAAGATTACTTTCCATTACTAATGTTTTATTTAGCTTATCAGGTTGATAATATAAATTTGTGTTTTGTTCACCAACTACTCCATCCTCCCACATGTCAGTGTCATCCAAATTTTCTTCCAAGCAAGAGCTTTCAGGCATTAGTTGTGATGCTTGATTTTCAGAAGCTAGATTCATGAAAACATTTCTATCTGTATCATTCAATCCACTCCCATCCTCAGTAAACGATACTTCAATTACAGCTTTGCTGCTGGATATAGTACTTGGTGTTCCAGAATTCCTAATAATGCCATCAGACGTTGCTTCATTGGCTAAAGAGGAACTAGTGCATAAGTTCTCCTCCACAGTACCTAAAGCAGGGCCGGTGGCAGAAATAACAGAAACATCATTATGCAAGATTTGGCTGGGACTTTTGCTAGTATCTGTCATACCAAACACCTGCTCATATTCCTTCATCAAATCCAAGTTTCTCTGTAGGTCACGAGTCATACGAATACCAAGTCCCCTAACTCTGCTAACTCGAACTCGCCCCGTATCATCAAGATATGTCTCAACATTGTGTCCAGCGTTTGTTGTAAATTTGTCTGCCAACACCTTAGCAGCCGATGTAGATTCACTCATAAACAATTTGCCTTTTGATGCATTCAAAAATGTTTTTGAATTCCTTTCCTGATTAACAACATGATTTTTACCTGTATCTCTTGATGTCAGCATCCTGAATTATAAAAAAGTAATAAGCAGGAATGCTAACTTGAGATCACATGAATGTCATACAAGACTACAAATAGCAAGAAAATTCACAACGCAGATCAAAAATCAAAAAGAAGCATTGAAGACATCTACAGCATCAATTGAGGTAAATAAACTTTTGCTTACTGTTTGTCACCAGAAAATGATGATGAAAATATGAATTCTCGATTGGCTTCAGAAGCAATTCTAGATGTTTGCAAACCTCCAACTCCCCTTCCAGCAGCACATTTCTGGACTTCATCAATCTCGCGTCGAAAAGCAACAGTTTTCAGATATGACTGTATTTGCAGCTCAGAAAACTTTCCAGGCATCTGAAATATTGTTACAATGTAAACTAATCTATTTGTGAAATATGAAAGGCTAAAGCCATTCATAAGAGAAATAAGCACAATGAAAATAGTAATTTGTAGTAAATAAGAACATATGATCTTTAGTTCTCAGAAAGTCTTGAGGCAATAGAATACTACAGGAAAATAAGACAAAACTGTCTTTTATTAGATGTTCCCCAGACAAATAATCAAAAATAAAAAACTAAAATAATATACCTTCTACTTTATTGTCTCTTACTTTGTCTTCCTCAAGAAATATCAAACAAAATTTATTTGAAGTAACTTAGAATGTCTTATTTTTATTGGTTGTCCTACACAATGAAATATAAGACCTAGTTTCTAAAGACTGGTTTCAATTTCACGGTATACGACCAATTCAAATCCAGAAGTCATGGGTGTGCCCTGGACCAACACTTCAGATCACAACTTTGTCAATTATCTAGTAGTAATTTTATGATCATTACATCATATGGAAGCAACTAGGCAATATCAACCACGCTAATGTCATGGAAATACATGTAAGTTCCAAGTACATCAACCAACAGAATAAAGATTGCTTTCAGTAATGAGTAACAGTAGATAATACTATTTTGGCATCATTATGCATAGGCTTTTTTTAGAGGCAGTTGTAAAATAGGCTTTGATGCAATTTTAAGGGATCCAACAATCACAGTATCTTCTTGCAAACTTGCTTATGTATATGCATTTAACTAAAATCATTTTTAATGAAGGCAAAAATGCCAAGGACTGTAGCAACTAAAAACACGTAAGTTCCAAAAAAAAGGCACTCAAGAAATACCTCTTAATCACAGTAAACCAACATTAAAAATTTGTAAACTAATTGTGGTTTCATACCTTCTTAATAGTTTGATACTTTTGCCTGTTCTCAGCCATCAAATTCTCCCTCATCTTTGAAGTACAAGGAAAAATAAAAGAAACATTCAGCAGAAATTTAAAGTAAAAATTAATTTGAGTCCTAGAGTTGCACAGGATAAACTTGCTTCCTCACCACAACTTACCTGAACAAGAAGGTCCAACTGCATAGAAGGAGGAAGAGAAGCCAATACTGCAGGATCGATGTTGCCACTATTCAAAGGCTGCACATCCAGAAACCGGTGTTACAAATGAAGCTAGACAACATGTACATCAAGATTCGTCTGATCACGTGCTTTTAAAGTTAGCTTAGGGTTCATCTTTCCTGCCATAGGAAAACTTCAACGAGAGAACATTAAAGTGGACCACAAATGATATGAATAAATATGTACGCAATTTACAATCCTGAGGGATAAAAAACTAGACACTAAACTCAATTTGCTTGGGTGGACAGACGGTAAGGTTGACTTGAACTGTTCCCTTCCCTTATAGAAGATGTGAGGGAATAATTATGCAGATCATTCTTAGAAAAGAATGTAACATATATATCCATGGCATTCAACATTTAATCAAATTCAAGATTACAAAAATGATCATAATAGGATGGAGAATAGCAAAGTTAATGATGAACTGTGCACGATGTATGGGTTAACATGTTTAATTAGGACTTTAAGAAAACAAAAAAATAAAGTAATGCAATCTTCAAGTATTAAAGAAAGATCTATGGAAGTTTTGTAATAGGCCACCCAGTCAACATCATTTAACAACGGTTGCTCTAATAGTGTTCCAGACTTCATATATATTTTCTATAAAATGATCACAAATAAATACACTATCAAAAACTGATTATTTTCTTCAGAACTGCATCAGAAAATGTATGATCTACAGACAAGCAGCTAACTGTCCAATTCAAAGATAGCATACCTATAAGCAATTTATAAAAATCTACCTAAGCATCAGCACAATGTATTATACTACATAGGATAGGATGGCTAAACATCTGTGCATAGGAATTATAAGGAAATTTTTAAAAAACAAAAAAGACCCATAGTATTGATTGCCAGTCATGCTGGCAAAAAACAGCGCCAAAAATTATGTCGAATGATAAAGAAAAATTTATAAATGAGTCAATAACTATTACAACAAAAAACAAATAAGCTTAGAGCAGCATTGTCTATATTCGGAATACTTGCTTAGGCATCATCTATGAGGCATTGATTCTTCATGAAGCCACAATATTCATATCAAACCTATATGAGATACCATATTCCACAGATATGTATGTGATATGTCTCGTGTTGAATCAGTTTTCTTTTTAAAAAATAAATTCAATACTTATCTGATACTTCCCGATACTTATCTGATACTTCTTCATATTTCTAATTAAAAAAATAATAGACCAGCAGGTTTGGCCCACGATTAAAAAAAAATGGCTCATACATAAAAGACGACTATGCTTAGACTTAATGGTCTACGATGGGAGGGGAGATTGGCATGCTGATTTCACACGATTAAGATAGCAGAAAACTTCATACACATCAAAGTTCTGATAGCAAGAAAGATCTAATGTCTACATACTACTTTTACTTCATCTAATCCTTTCTTACAATTTCGTCACGAACATCATTTATATCACTATTTTTATCGGATGTCGATCACGTTGACTTCTCTATCTTAATCAGACATGTATTGCTAAAAGGATATGATTTTGTATTTTTTTCTCTTTCATCTATCTATTTAGTGAGTCTGAGGCTCCAAGAGATGGGCGAGCATCTAGTTCAATTAGATCAATATACCCAAGTTCAAATTGCAGTAATTGTACTACTTATTAGTTGTATCCCATTTGCATCAAAATAATTGATTTGGGCTGGATTTAGGTTGAAATTGAACCTAACTACTGATATGTATTAGACTCTCATCACACCTAGACAATCTGTAACTACTGATATTTCTCTAAAATTAAAGTCTGAAAGTCAACAGTTATTAAAGGATGTTTTTTTTTCAAGTTAAATTATTCGTAATATTACATTTAGTAGTATCAAGACTATTTAAGAATATAAGTATAATTAAACTCAAGAAAATTTAAAAAATATTTTTGAAAATCATATTAATAAGTTGTACAACGCGCTGTTGCCGGGTCCCAAGTCCCGGATGAGAAATGCGGAGGGTTGCGTTAGGCAGTCGACAGCCAGTGTAAAACTTATCGAATCAATCATGATATGAATCCTTTAGAACATTGCGCTAAAGCTAGGGCATTCCCTGGAAGCGACGCACTGTATTGCCTGAATAAAGTGAAAAATGAGCAAGGGTCGTTGCATCGGCACCCGGGTATAGTGAAAAGTGAGCAAGAGTCCCCACAGCATGGACGGATGCGGGTAAAGAAGCTAGTCCATTATACTAGAACTAAGTCAGTAGGATTAGATTAAGAACTTGGAATATAGGCAGCCTGACGGGCAAGTTTATAGAATTGGTGGATATTATGATTCATAGAAAGATTAATATTTTGTGCATGCAGGAAACAAAATGGGTTGAAGAGAAAGCCAAGAAAATTGATGGCTTAGGTTTTAAACTTTGGCATTCTGGTAAGAATAAAAATAAGAATGGAGTGGGTATAATCCTGGATAAGAGTTTGAAGGATCACATAGTGGAAGTTAAGAGAAATTGTGATAGAATCATAGCTTTAAAAATCATAATTAATGGAATAATTATTAACATTGTAAGTGTGTATGCTCCCCAAGTATGTTTGGATGCGAGCATAAAGGAAAAATTTTAAAATAATTTGGAAGAGTTAATATAAGAGATAGCCCAGGAGAAAAGATTATTTATTGGAGGAGATTTAAATGGACATGTTGGAAGTGTTGCTGAGGAATTTAATAGCATCCATGGTGAATATGATTTTGAAGAGATAAATGAGGAGGGTAAAACTATTTTAGAATTTTCTTCAGCATATGATCTTGTAATTGCTAATACTTTATTCAAGAAAAGAGAAGAGCATGTTATCACGTACAAGAATGGAACTTCAAGAACTCAGATTGATTATTTTCTTATAAGAAAACAAGATCGCTTGGATTGTAAAGATTGAAAAGTCATTCCAAGTGAATGTTTGACTACCCAACATCGATTAATGATTTTAGATTCTGAGATAAAATATTGGAGAAGAAATAATAAGTCAAAATCCTATCCTCGGACTCGATGGTGGAATCTAAAGAATGAGAACAAATCTATATTTAAGAAGAAGGTTCTAGAACTTGGGCAATGAAACATTAACGGGGAAACTAATCTTATGTGGTTGACAGTTGCTAACTGTATCCGTAAGGTGGCGAAGGATGTGCTGGGAGAATTCAAAAGAACGATTCCAAATAATAAAGATACTTGGTGGTGGAAAGATAATGTACAAGAAAAAATTAAGAAGAAGATTTGTTATAGAGATTGGTTTAAAGACAAAAATAAGGATAAGTGGGAGAAATATAAAGTGGCTCGACGAGAATCTAAGCAATAGGCAATACAAAAAATATGGCTCTTGAGAATTTATATAAGAAGCTAGACACTAAAGAAGGAGAAAGACAATTATATAGGATTGCCAAGGCAAGAGATAGAAAAACTAAAGATTTAATTGAAGTCAAATGTATTAAAAATGAAGATCAAAAAATACTTTTCATGGAAGAAGATATTAACGATAGATGAATGAGAATGCTAAGGTGGATGTATGGATATACACAAAAGGATAGAATGAGAAATGAGTATATCCGAAAGAAAGTTGGTGTTGCACCAATTAAGGATAAACTTAGAGAAAATCGGCTTAGATGATTTGGACATGTAAATCGTAGGTCGATTGAAGCTCCAGTTAGAAAAATTGAGTTATTGAATTTTGCCAATATATAAAGAGGAAGAGGGAGACCAAAGAAGACATGACAAGAAACTATAAAGAGTGATCTTAGTTACTTAGACTTAGATAAGAATTTGGTAACTGATAGAGCGCAATGAAAACAAAGGATTCATGTAGCCGACCCCACCTAATGGGATTAAGGCTTGGTTGTTGTTGTATATTAATAAGTTGTACAAGTCATTCTAGTCTAATATATGAGCTACACCTTAATATGATAATAAAAGATATATATATATATGTAGACACATACATACATAATTAATTGTCTAGTCCTGCTGTATCCATATCATATTGTTTTAAGATATGTCATACCATCGTATCTGTATCACCATATCATATCCATGCTTTATCTAACAAAAAGGGGAACCAAAGGATAATATTTTCCTCCTAAATAACAGCAATGTGGTATCTAAAAAGTAAATTTGCAACCACTTACAAAAATCATCTGTTCATCCTCATCCTCTTCACCTTCTTCTGTGTACCTAAGATCACCTGAAAGCACATTCTCATTAGTTGCCAGCATTCCTTCTTCCTCTGCAGCAATAGATGCTGCCAACCTGAAGCAACAACATTTGTTTATCAAACAGAAGTTAGAGAAGAAAGTACTTTACTTTATTGAGAAAGATGAACATATTATGTGAAAGCTAACATCTCATCCAGGCTCTCCTGGTTCATGGCTCTATCACCCGCTTCATGACTTTGATCAGATCTGCTAACTTTCCCAGCCTGAGCACCACCATCACCCACTGCGGCAACCCTCTTTTCCGTGGAATCATTCCCAATGACAGACGTGTTCCTCTTAATTTCCTCTGCCAACTCTTCTAGCCTCTTTGACTTGAGCTACAACAAAAAAAATGTGATAGAATAAGAATAATCCACTTTAAGTATGTAAAAGGATTCATCTTTTCACTCATTTATCTCCTAATTTCAACATTCAAATGGAAGAGACGAGAAGAGAAGCGAAATAGAAAACGAACATGATTGATTAGCAGCTTCTCCGCAGTCTTACGGATCTTTGCGCGAGCGTTCTCCCGGTGGCGGCGACGAGCCGCGGCGGTGCGGCGCTTGAGAGCTGGAGTGCCGCCGTCGAAGACGAAGACGGGCTTCGTCCGGAGGAAGAGCAGCTTGCAGATGCGACGGAAGAAGCCAAGAACGTGGGCGTTGCGAACCATCTCACCCCTCTCGTCCCGCATCGCTTTCATGAACTGAATCATCCATATGCTCGCGTCTGCCGCAAACCCTTCGATGAATTAAATCTTCGTAGCACGGGGAATTAGGAGGCGGGAGATTACCGATTGCGAGCTTCTTCCCGGGTAGGGTTTCGACGGAGACGCGGCGGCCGACGGGGGCTAGGAGCTCCCAGAGACCCTGAACTCCCATACTGCTGGTGCTTCTTCGTCTTCCTCAGCCTAGCTTTTGCTCGTTGCCGCCATGATCATTCGCGGGTCGCCGTCCCGTTACTACTTTCTTATATAATGTCAATTACGTTGGGGTCCCTTTATTTAAGAAATCATTTTATATTGGTTCACCTTTTTTAATATTTCTTACAGAATCCTCAATTAAATGCTTGATTTCATGTAAGCCCTAAAATGACGGGGATGGGACTTATACAGAAATCACAGGTGTTGCTTGTACCGGCTTATGAATGTTGCTACAGCTTGTTAAAGAGCAAAATAAAATCTAATACCACTTATTTAAATAATAAATCTACTCCTAAGACTCTCTTCGATTAGTGGCTAACTTGATCATAACTATTTTTAAAAAAAATAAAATTATCTATTTAATTTTCAATACATTAAATAATTTTTTTTAATATTCTCACAATTGATTTTTTTTATTTTTCATTATAATATCCCAACAAAAATTATATATTTTTTTATAAAAAAATTAGAAAAATAGTGATAATCAGCTTACTATGAACCAAACAAAAGCAAACTTAAAAAATAAAATCTCATCATATTTTTGGCAAAATGTTTAATGTAGTTTTATGAAATTACTAAAGTTAAGAAACACAAGTAGTTAAAGATAAAAAAAAAATATTTGCAATACATTTTTCTTTAACTATATGCATTTTATATTCTACCGTAAAGTTTATGTATTTCAGGCCCTGTTTGGCGCGAGGACCAAAACAGGACCAAAATTGTACTAATTTAAAAAATAATAATAATAATAATAAATAAATATTTTAAATTATTTTACACAAATTCAAATATAAAAATATTATTTTACTTTATATACTCAATAATTTAAAATAAAAATATCAACTTTATTTCACATTCTAGACCAAAATATTCAAATTGAGTATTTTGATCTAAGATGTGAAATAAAATTTATATTTTTATTAAAAATTATTGAGTATGTGAAGTAAAATATTATTTTTTATATTAAATTTGTGAAGAATAATTAAAATAATTTATTTATTATTATTATTGTTATTTTTTAAATTAGTACTATTTTGGTCATGTTTTGGTCCTCACGCCAAATAAGGCAAAGAATAGAAATTCATAAATATTACTTATTTCACATGCAAGTTCTAAATAAAATGTAAAATGTACAATAATTAATGAAAATATATCTTGTATATAAATTCCAAAAGTAATAGCATTATGTTAACAAACTATTAGAAATATACACTTAACAAATAAAGATTCACCTTGAACAAAACATAATGCTAACTAATATGGATATAGTTAGGATGAATCAATGTAAGGGACAAAATTCAATTTTAATTCGACGCGTAACATTTTAAGTAACAAAAGGGTTTTGTTGCTAGCAAAGATTGAACAATCCAAAAGCCACTAACTTGACGGGGAAACACAAATTTGCCAATCACAGTAGATTCATTACAAATCATAAAAACGTTCGAATAAAGAAGAATGCAAAAACTCATTGTTACAGTAGATTCGTTTCGTAAAAATATCTTATATGACTGAAACAAAAGCAGAAGTTAGACGACAAAAGGTTCAGTTTCATTGCATTGTAAACTTGAATTTAAATTATATGTGAACATGCTTGTGCTTGGGAAAAAAAAAACAACACAAACCACCACAAATAGAAGAAACACAGAAAAGGAAGATGACAGTAACAGAAGGTAAGTCCAAAAAAAAAAATTTTCAGGTACATATTTGTTACCCTACCCTACATAATCAAAACTTATCAAGATTATAACGTAAATTAAAAAATTTTGACAGAGAATAGAACTGATAAGCTTGAATACTTGCCTCTGTGTCACAAGCCCTCAAAAATAACACCATCGAGGGGCATTTAATTCAATATTATTTTGATATTATATTATATAAATTTAAATATTATTTTTGAACGATAATTTCATATATTTTTAAAAAATTATTCATGTCAGACTAAATGCCTTCTCAATAACATCAAAAATCAAATAACTAAAAACTATTTCATTAAAATCAGCAGATTCTCAACAGAACAAACAAAGGAAACTGCAATAAACAAACCACAACCTTAGCTACCAAAACTCCAATATCCAGTTATTCTGAAACAAGCGAACAAAAATTCTAAACCTGGGTCAAATCTGAAAACATTTTCTTTCACCCACTAATTGCTCTACCTCACAGTGACAATATCATCAATCTTGAGGATCATTCTCACACATTCGGCGGAGAGGGCGATCGCACTCGTGCTAACCAGAAGCGGCTGCACCACATTCTCCTCGAGAATGTTTGTGATCTGGCCTTTCCTCACATTGATCCCAGCATTCGTCTCGCCTTGAGCATGCCGGTTTCGCAGTTCGGTCACTATCGATATTGGATTCAGCCCGGCGTTCTCTGCCAAGGTGTAGGGGATGACCTCAAGAGCTTCAGCAAACTCCTTCGCGCAGTAGCCCTCCATTCCTTTGAGCTCCTTTGCCCAGGATGCCAGTTGCCTCGACATCTCGATTTCAGGAGCACCACCACCAGCAATGAGAAACCTCTTGTTGACTAAACACCTGGACACACACAAGAAAATTACCAAGGTCGCCAGCATTACAAGAAGCAAGACTGTTAAAACAGTGCGGGTCTAAGATCGAGTCAAGTACAAGCAAATCAAAATAAACAAACCTAATTCGAGTTTGACTTGATAGATCAAGAAATACTCGAATTTGAGTCACTATTCAAACAAACTTGAGCTGCATTACTAATTATACACTTTGAACGAGATACTCATCAAACACATTTGTGTAATTTACAAAGAAACAATTGACTTCAAGTCATTTTCAAACTAACTCGAGCTGAATTACTAATTTTACATTTTGAATCAAATATGCTGCGAGCAATCAGAATAAACACAAACCTAGTTCAAGTTTGTTGATAGATCAAGAAATACTCAAATTCGAGTCAATTTCAAATTAACTTGAGCAGAATTACTAATTATACATTTTGACTGAAATATCCATCTCAAACACATTTGTGTAATTACAAAGAAACAATTGAGTTTGAATCATTTTCAAAATAACTCAAGCTGAATTACTAACTTTACATTTTGAATCAAATATGCTACAAGCACAGTGTATAACTACAAATTTTGTGCACCCCCATCACTTACATTAATATACGGTATAGTTTCAAGTTGAATAGACATAATTTTAAGCAAGTGATTTCAATTTAGAATTAACTAAAAATCTGAGAGATCCTCACCTACTGTCATTTTCCAATATAATTTCCAGCCCCAGATCCAACAGCCATGTAAAGAGGCAGCTGATATATTCATAAGAAAACAATATTCGAAACAACGCTAATGAAACTTTCAAAAGAAATTTTCAAAAAGAAACAATAAAGAAATTTTCAAAAAGAAACAATACTGACAAGCGTATCCAAATCAATAAGGCTCTTGCCTTGTGATTGCCTAGGTGAACAACCCTAGAAAGCATTTGTAATGGCAGATAGATCGCAAACCCACTGCTAAAATGCCTCATTGTAGACTACAACAATAGTCTTTCATCCCAAAACTAATGGGAGTTGGTTACAATTCATTGAGACCAAAAACTGAAATTTTGAAATTTAGGAAATAGTCTTCGAACATCAACTTTCTATAGAACCAACAATGTAGGCACTTCATGATCCTAGGAACACTGATTCGGCATCGTATCATCCAACCCTCAATTCATTCTAGGAAGATTTTATAACTGATTGCCAAGATCTCACCAGGAAGGGATGCGATTTTGTCCAAATGCCTGACCAACAGATTTAGAAGACTGGCATTATCGGGCCTTAGGAGAAAATCCCTAAATAACTTGATTAATATTTCTTCAACATTTTCCTAATCCTTTTTCTTTATGAGTGATTATAAAGTTGAGATCAAGAAAGTTTGTGAGCACCGGCCCACCTCCATCCCTGAATGCTTGCCTTCTGCGAATCTATTTTACCGCCTATTCTCAATCAACCCACGTTCACATCCACCCATGGTGCCGACAAGGCCCAACTCCTACTCAGTATAGCAGGCACATGGGCCAACTCATGCTCGACAAAGCCCGCAAATGTGCCCCGCTCTCGGTTGCATTCAACACTCTTGCTTTGCTTCCTGTCCCATTCCCCATGTCCTTTCAATCTGCCTGCACAGGTACACTGAGCATTGACAATCCCTGCATGGGCCAACCTCAACAGGCATGTGTTAGCCTCTTTATTCCCTCTCACACCCACCACTACATCTCTTCACTGACACAAGTAGCAAGCCCATCTTACACCTAGGCAAGAACTCCATTACCTCCATCATCCACGCTAAAATCTATCAATGTCTAACTACCCTCTCAACTCCCACAACTCCTCCATACCAGCACACTTACTGTCTATGATTGTCAATGAAAAGTGATTCACCTCGTCCCTAAACATGTATTACTAGCATCTTTCGACATCTTTCAGCACTTGTTCATATGATTGTAATGGAGGTTGCTTAATTTGCTCTCCCGTGTTATCTTCCAAATTATTTCAAGATTAAATTGTTGTTGGATTATTTAATTATGAGTGTCTCTTTTTCTGAGTACGTCGTATCTAATTAGTTGAAATATCAAGCCCTAATTTGTTAGGTACATTTTTATTTAACTACAATCTTTCTTTTATATTTTATATCAGTTTTACTGTGTATTAAAATATCTTGATTATTGCATTATTATTTTTAGAATATATTCGTGCTACATTTTGTGACACCTTCCAATTTATCGAGTGGTCAACAAGTTTTACACTCACATACTGTCTTGGAGAATTTAGTACCAAAGCATGGTTGAGCCAGGATGCATTTAAGCATACATTGCGTTAAATCGTATATGACTACTAGGACTAGTTTGGAATAGGGCTGAGCAAAAAAAAAATAAAAACCAAAAAACTAAACCAAACTGGAATAAACCAAACCAAAATTTCGATTAACCGAACCGATGGGTTTGGGTTAGGTTTTCATTTTGTAGAAACCAATGGTTCCGGATTAGGGTTAGGTTTTTAATATCAAAAAACAACAGTTAACCGAAACCATTTACCCAATAAATTAACTTATTGTGCTAAACTATTTTTGTTAAATATATCTTAAATTATTATATTTATAAACTTGTAAATAGTGATAATATAAAACATATTTTTTTTCTTTTATATACATATGCGTTCACACATGGATAAGAATGTACAGTCTACTATCTATTTGTATTGTTTGTACTTGGGTGTTAGCATTAAAAATTTTTACAAAATAATATCTTAGATTTGATTAATTTATAAATTTAACAATCTATCATTTAATATAAATGTTAATACTATTTTTATAATTTAGGTATAACATTTTTTATGGATGAAATATTTTGTTAATGTTATTGATAATATTTATAGTTAGCATTATTATGAATTTCTTTTAGGAAGTTAATGTAAAATATTTTTATGGCATATTAATTTTTTACATAATTTGCAAAATTCATATTATTGTTTACATAATATATTTTGAAATAGTCATTTAATCGTTAGATCAGTTCCAGTTTAGGTTTTTGACATAGAAAAACCAATGGATATGACTTATGTTTCTGTTTTTATATTTGAAAGTGGTTAATCAATATTGATGACCTTAGTTTGGAATATGCTAAGTCTTCTAAGTTCATCCGTTACCATAAATCCCAAATTGAAAATTGTCTAACCTGAAAGCTCCGTTGGATGATATAGGGGATCGAATCGACTGCCTATAGGATAGAAAACATACTCTTGGCCTCAGAGATTGTGTTAAATCAACCTAAAAGCAATGCCATTGGTAGAAGATGAGAATCAAGATCCTAACGAAAACTACTTTTGTACATCAAGGTGGACATGTCAAGCTTCAATGGGACACTAGTTCCCAATGTATGCTTAGAGTGGGAAGATGACATGGACCACTATTTCCAGTGGTATGCCATGAGCAACCTAAGTTATGTGCGCTAAGACGAAGCTTAACATACAAGCTAAACTCTTCATTTAGCAACATAAAAAGACCGTAACAGCAACATGACTGGAGTTCATCGAGTATTGGGACAAGTTCAAAACAATATGAGAAAAAAGTGTCATTATTTACGATGATAGATCATGATTAGTGGTCAAGATTGACTCAAAGAACGAGCATTGTGACTAAATGCTTTGCGTAATTTGAAAACTATATGATGCAATGAGGCAAAAATGAGACCTTAAGCTTATCTAGATTCGGGCTAGGCTAAGGTAAGACAGATATAGAGAGCTACATCAATGTCAAGTCACCACACTGTAGGCGTCTTATCAAATGACCCGGGACTACAAGCAATTCCAAAGACCTCTCACTCATTAGTGCACTAATACACAGGATAATTGTATCTCAGCGAGGCCTGCCTTTGCTAGAGCCAAACCAATTGTGACCCCTACTTTGGCTGTGTACACACCTCGCCAACTACAATGAGTTGACTTAAGTTGTTAATTTGACTTGCAAATGTGTTGTACAAGCAAGTTGTCGAGTTACGTTGGTCATCTAGGACTTCATCCATCTGAGAGCGGTTAGGTGCAATGGGGCACAACCTAAGTAGAACGAGAATGAACGAAGGGCCTCAATCTTCCACACATTTATCAAGATTAACAGGAAGATTTGCAAAATACTTGTCGATAATGGGAGTTTTATTAATGCAATTTCCACTAGTACCGTGTCTCGTATTTGGTTGACTAGCCATTGAACATCCAAGCCCTTACCAAGTTGCTTAAACCAATGCTTTTTATACAAAAGTTGTCTTTGCATTGTTTCCGAGTCCCCATCTGCTTTAATTCTAAATAGAATGAGATTTGGTGTGATGTGCTACCAATGGAGGTTGGCAGCGATATTCTGGGTGGGAGGTGGCTATTGATATGGACATCACTTTTTTTATTCGTTTAAACTCTTATGAATTTACATACAAGGAAGATTGTATTATGAATGGCCCTTCAACCTGAGCGGTCCCAAAACAAACTACTGTAGCTCCAGAAAAGCCTGAAGCAAACTCATTATTACATTAACCTCACTGACACGCAAAATTGAAAAAGGCAAATTGATGAATTAGAGGAAAGGGAACATTAGAAAGTTTGAGCTCAAGCGTTGTCCCAGCACTTCTTCGAAAAAACAATGGTCATGGTAAATGTGTGTGGATAATAATGTCATAACGATTCACGATATACCACCTACATGACATGATAGGCACGATAGCTAGAGCCAATATATTCTCAAAAACTAGCCTTAGCCTTGTTTGGTTTGGGGTTTTTTTTCCGATTAGAAAGAGAAAATATATTGATATTTGTGTACATATGAAATAAAATTATTTTAATATTGAGTTATATAAGATGTGAAATAAAGTTGCTTTTATTGAAATCTATATGATATGAAATAAAATTAATTTTTAAAGTTGATATTTGTGCAGGATCATAGAATATGGAATAAAATTAATTTTTATATTAAAATTTAAGTTGGATGTAAAATAATATAAAAAAATTGACTTAGAAAGGGAAAAATGGAAAACAACTTTCAAGGATAAGGACCGGAAATAATGAGTGGTTAGTCATTTCCCCAGGATTTCAAATGTCCCTCAATACCTTCATGCCTCTAATAACACAAACACTGCGACCCTTCATAGGCATCTTTGTCATCGTGTACTTTGACTACTTATAGTCTCACTAAAGATCACTTGGACCGCCTCCGTCAGATCTATCAAGTCATTTGGAAAAAGAATTTTTATGCTAAACTTAAGAAATGTGCCTTTGTTACTAATTGAGTTGTCTTCTTAGGGCTTGTAGCCTCTTCCAAAAGAGTTTCAGCTAACCTAAAGAGGGTGCGAGCCATCTCTGAATAACCAAAGCCTTAGAGCATTCGCCAAAACCTTGTAACATTCACATTGTCCTTATAGCTTTAACAGCTAAGCTACCTTTTATTGTTGATTTATTCGTGGTTGTACTACTATTATAGTCTCTATCATCGACTGCAACCAAAAAAAACCTTTTAAGTGGACAAGGCTTGCCACAAAAAACTTGTATGTTTGCAACTCTTGTATTACGACTCCTTGATTTCTCTAAGGTTTTCAAGGTATCTTACGATGCCTTAGGAGTGGCTACACATGGACTCCTGAGCCAAGAGTTAAAAGTTCAATGAAGATGGGCAAAAATATTACACTTATGATAAAGAATTCTATATAATAGTTTAGAGTAGAAACACTATCTTCTGCCACAAGAATTTATCATCCATTTGGATCATGAGAATCTCAAGTACTTAGGGGAGGATGAATTTGGGTAAGGAAAGAGAAAATAATTTATTTTATAGAGTTGATGGGAAAGAAATTTATTTTAATATTGGGAGGTGTGTAGGATGTGAAATAAAGTTGATTTTAAGGTTGGAATTTGTGTTGGATGTGAAATAAAGTTGATTTTTAAGGTTGGAATTTGTGTTGGATGTGAAATAAAATTATTAAAATTTATAATAAATTTAAAATATTATTAAGATATTTTTTTGCCCATTTTTGGGCTCATGCCAAACAAGGCCTTAGACTCACAAAAGACGCTCAAACCCAAGCACGTTAAGTAGGTCGAGTTCCTTTAGGAATATACCTTCCTGCTAAAGCATAAACCAAAAGTTGAGAATCAGATAGCAAATGCGCTAGGTAGTAGAGTCCCCTGTTATCCACGATAAGTATCGAGACTGTTGAATTTGATAAGCTTAATAAGACTTACGAGAATTGTCCTAACTTTGGAGTCATCCACACAACCTTTCTGGCTGTTGCACCTAGCGACTATTATGACTTTCTGCTACAAGATACGCATTAATTTCAAGACTATAAGTCATGCTTACTGCATACTGTAATTAAAGAGTTTCTGATTTGGGGACTCCATGCTGGTGGTTAGCCGGTCACTTTGGTCGAAATAAAACTACTACGGTGTTAAGAGCCAAATTTATTGGCCTAATCTGAAAGTGATTTGGATCGCATTGTAGCCCAATGTCGAACTAGTGCTACAAAATAATAGAAGCAGGATACTAGGTTGTACAAGCCATTACCTACCTAATTGTCTCTGGTAGGATCTAAGTATCAACTTTATCTTAATAGTATCATATACGATATCCAGGCACAACTCCTTTTGTGTCCTGGTGGATCAGTTTTTCAAGATGGCACAATTCCTTCTCTATTCTAAAAAGTTAAGATACCTGTAGAATAGCCCGACCTTTCTTCAATAGCATCGTTAGACTACACGGGTTACTAAAAGTAAGATGTCGAATAGAGATGCAAAATTCACCTGCTATTTCTGGGAATCTTTTGGCATCTCTTAGGGTGACCTACTTAGATGCCTTATGAGAGAAAATTGGAGAAATTAAGATCTTATCATATCAAAAGCTGAGTTTGTATATAATAACTCAACTAATAAGTCCATAGGCATGAGTCATTTGAAGTCGTACAAGTTACAAACTTATGACTCCTAATAACTCCTTCCCTCTACCCCTGCAAACCAAAAGATATGATTTTACACAATCATTTGCAGACAATGTTAACATCAAAAGACCAGTAAAAAAGATAAGAATCAGAAATGAAATCTACAAAAGAATATTGGATGCTCATAAAAAGGAGTTAAGATTTTTTTGAGAGTAATTACGTCATGATTCGAGTGAGATTTGAACGATTTTTTTCAAGCATTATTAAAAAGTTACAAGCTCGTGAGGCAAACCCATTTAAAATCTTACAGTCGGATAAATACATAGTGGCTCTACGATAAAATTTTGAGATTAAAGCAACTTTCAATATTTCAAATTTGGCGACCTATAAAGAACCAATAGCAATACCGACTAATCCATTTGAGCCTTCTCCCTCATTAAGAGCATTAGAATTCCAGCAAGTTAAGTAGATTCACGATGTTAGAAATGTTGAGAGGCTTGCCCCCATCAGAGGACTCTTGAATTTTTGGAGATGAACTACAACATCTTAATTCCAATTTACTGGAGAAATCCTACTATGAGTTTGATCCCCACTCGACAAGGTTGACTTCTTCCCATTTGGGGAGAGTGGATGGTGACATCAAATCTTTCAACCATCGATTCATCTGCGTCAAATGCCATTCGACAAACAAAATCTCACTAAGTGGCATTGATCGTGTTTGAAGATTAAGTAGTGATATGTTTTGAAAAATTGGTTTGATTGGTGGCTAATTAGCAGAAATAGAGATTCTTGCTAAATATAGTATTACTTTCAACAAAAGTCTTTCAATTTTAGGCTAATTTTATTTAATGTAACTTTTTCAAACAATGCATATGATATGTTACAATTTGTTTGGATTGTTTATTCAATTTCCCAAGCTATTTTATTTTGTATGAAGTCTATAAATAGGACCTCCAACTATTATGATGGATGATTCTGGAATAAAATAAAGCTTAAGTTATGCTATGTACTAAATTTAGCCTGATGAATGCATGAGTTGGGGCCTTGAGTGAGAATCCCTAAAACTCATAACTTGATTAAGGTATTTCCAACCTTTTCCCTAATCCTCTTTCTCTATGAGCGACCACTAAGTTAGAATCGAGGAAGTTCATGATCTTACTTCTCCCAATCAATCAGTGCCTGAATCCACTGGCAAGCCTCACTCTTGCTCGGCAAAGCCCGCACACGACCCCACTACACTCTGTTGAGCTAGCGCGCCCATTCGGTAGGGTCTACACGTGGACTTCATATCCACACATCTTGCACAAGCGCCTGCCTTCGCCATCCCCTACATGCGCCAGCCTCCGCCGCATCCAATCGCCTCCTCATCCTCACATGCGCAGCCGCCGCATCTCTTTTCCAATGCAAACACCAAGCCCATCCTCCTCCTATGGAGATCTCCATGAACTCCACAATCCTACAAGGCTGAACTCTGTCGACAATCAACATTCTCCTAACCTCCTTGCAATTTTGTATGCAAACTTATTGTCTACAATTCTTAGTGATTCATGATTCGCTAATTCAAGTAACTTTGACACTAAAATTGTTTTTCTAGCATCTTTCGAAATCTTGTTGACATTGCTATAATCTAAGTTGCTCAATTTGCTCACCCGTGTAAACTTGAACATTATTTAGTGAGAAATTATTGTTGGGTGATGCAATTGTGAGGATCCCTCTGCATACGCCACATCAGATTGATTGAAATAGCATGTCCTACTTTGTTAGGTAGATTTCTATTTACATTCAGTCTCGCTTTCTTTTACATTTTAATTTGTTTGCTTGCAGATTAACTTCTCTATTGTGTGTTTATTTTCATAATATATTTTTACTATGTTTTGTGACACTTGCCATTTTATCGACTAATCTATGAGTTAGGGTTGCATTCATATAATGAACTGCATCAAACACCCCTTTACTAAGGTGAAATAAAATGGATTGGAAAATAGGGAAATAAAAATGGCTGGTGGAACCATGAAGCAAAAAGGCACATGCAAGTGAAAAAACAGAAACATTAGAAAAATACTATGAACGCAAACTTGTATGCCAACGTGATGATAACTATTCAAAACTAAAATCGAGTTTCTGAAAGTACAGTGAAGAGGAAAAGCATGAACCACTGCATCTCACTTTACTTCCTTCCCCAAGCCTAAGCACATTTTCCGGCTTAACAGAGCATGTAAAGTCTTAAGGGTTAATATCATCCTTATCTGAAAATCTAACATATTAGTGAAAGAAATATATAGCATTGGTTTAATCTATGCTTAAACCCCAATATCAGGAAAGCCTTCGTTGCTTAAAATAAAAATAAAAATAGAAAGCCATACCCGCAAACTGCTCCGGCGACTATCTCAAAGGACTATAACTTCACCTATGCGTAAGTAACTGATTAACTAGCATCATTATCAAGAAATTGACTTACCTTGAAATTCGAAGAAATTGACTTACCGTACTGTGTTAAAAGCCATATTTCAAGAAACTATTAATTATATGTGTAGGAATTACAAGATTAGTGGATCCAGGAAGCTAATGCTTTAAATGCTGTAACTTTTTGGCCATCCTTTTCACACCTAGCCATGACTGTATAACTAATTTTTGAAATAACAACCATGTAGCTTCTGAATGCTACATAGATTAACTAGGATGTTGTATGCCGTAAACATAGCCCTAGATACAAAAATACATACGGATTTAATTAAGCAGGCATGTGAGCTGAAAAACGTAACATATTGAATATATAGAAAATGAAAAAGTAACAAGGAGGTTATATAGTCAGAAAAACTTATCAGAAGATTTAAATTGTAGATGCACATGCAATATTCATCAACTATACATAGACTTCTATTAATGCAGAAACCTACAGGGCAGACATCTCTAAATACAGCAACCTACAGACTACAGTTCTCTTAATACAGATGCGTGTGCAAACTTATGAGATTCAAGTATATTAATACCTAAAATCCCTTCATTCTATGCAAAAGCAGGAACAAAGCGATTATACAAATGGGCGCTGCTCAAGAAGATCAACAGGGAGAGAAAACTTAGACAGAAATGAGACCTCAACTGGCCTACGCTCAAGAAAATTGGCCAACTGAATGCATTGACTTGGGAAATCACAAGAGAGACTGAAGCGAAAGCATAAAGATAGGTTGAAATGTTCTCTCCCTCCACAGGGATTGTGAACAAAAGGTGGAGACAGGAGAAGATGAACAAAGAGAGCTGCAGGTAGTCAAGCTGGAGGATAAGTGAAGAGGACGTGATCATTCGATTTAGTAGAATATTCCTATTGTTCTAGAATGCACTTAACCATAAAGGTAATTTAGTAGTGGCATAGGATTTGTTTCTGCTAATATAAGAGATCTTTGTGTTGATATTACTCCAGGTGTGTCATAGAAGTAATCGTTTTAGCGAATTAAATCTAAACTAAGATGAACAAAAACAGTTACAGTTACTTGAAGAGTAATATTTGGCCCTTATGGGAATGACAGGATACTTCATTCATGGAGTAAGTGTTTGTACTTTATGACAAGTCAGTATGCCACAACTCATCAATCTTGTTCTCAAGGTCAGATACCACAGGACCACTGACTCAATTTCACGTTAGCATAGAGGCCAAGCATGAACATTTAAATGTAAAAAGAGATCTGCAAATCAAACATTCAGAAAAGAAGGTTTGATGAAATTTGTATTCAGTATATAGTTATCAAGATGAGGTTTGAGCAGTTATAAATCAGTCCACCATATATCTCAGTAAAGTGAACTGTGCTTCCTATAGCAAAGGAGGTATCCAGGCTTCAAGGTAGAATCACAAATGAGAAGGATAATCATTCTTAAAATATATGCAACACCCCTTTGAAGAAAAATTTGTTTGATTACCAAAACTATCTGCCAATACAATCAACAGAAACAGTTTCAAAATTTCATACATAGTAGTCCAAAAATATGAAAATAATTTTATTTCATAGTATTCTAAACATCATTCTTGTTTAGACTGTAGCTTCATCCAAAATATTAAAGTTCATGCGACATGTTAAACTATGCAAATTATTGTAAATCCCCTAAGCAATTACAACTGAGTTGTCAAGATATTGGCATCTATACAGTCCATAAGCAATAGATAGAGCATAAGCTTTCATATCATCCTACCTTTGCTCCGAAATTCAAGCTGATATTCTGTACAACATGATATCAAACATGACACCCCACCTAGTGGGATAAAAGCTTTGTTGTTGTTGTTGTATTCTATACAACGTGAAACTCCTCAATTAGGCCTAACCCACTGGATCAGATAACAATAAGAATGCCTTAATACTAAACTGATTTGGGTAAAACTTTGTCGGTTTTTCTTCTCTATTCAGTTCCATTTAAAGAAATTCTCTCTGCACAAAACTGAAGGTCACGCATAATCAAGCACAGAAATTTATGTATGAAGAAATCAACAACAAAACATACATGCATTACCGATTCAACTAGAAAAACGAGGGATTCTCTCTTTTCACATAGCTACGCCAAAATAATATTTTTAGCTATGTAGAATATAAGTGTTGAAACATTGCACCTGACTACACAGAGTGCGTCATGAAGACTCCTTTCTGCCTCGTCTATCACCAACTGGTTGGAACCCCGTACAAGCACAGATGTTGTCCTCCCCATGTCCTTGATGCCCGTGATCTTCACAATCTTACTGCCATCTCCAATCGAAACCTCCTCCACAAGATCAGCAAAACCTAGCTTCTCCTCACGGAAATGTTCTATATTGGCAATTGGAAGGCACTTGAGTGTCTTGGTGATAAACTCAATCTCGTCCCTCTCCACGTCCTTCACAACCAAAATCTTAGCCTTTGCAAGGTAGTGCAGCGACAGATCGGTGACAGCATCCCTAAGAATGCTCTTCTGGATAAGAAGCACATTGCATCCTGTGCCCTTGATCTTCTTCACCATTCCCAGTATAAAATTACGTTCTTCGCGAAGGATCCGATCCATTTGGGTGTAGTCGGAGACGACAATGCTCTGCTCGATATCGGTCTTTGGAGGGGAAATCTGGAACTGGATGACAGAAATCTTCGCGTTCTCGACGCGGGTGGGACCCCCAGCGGTGTGACTCACCTTCTTGTCGAAGACGAGACCGCGGACGAGCTCGGTGTCGTCCACAGTGCCGCCGAGCTTCTTCACGATCTTAATGTCGCGGAGGTCGACGAGGTCGGGATGGTCCGGGTCAACAACTGAAAGAACGGCATCGACGGCAAGCGGGGCAAGAAGGGACGAGTACTGGCTGACAACCTTGCTGTTCAGCGAGGTAGCAGCGGATTTCACAAGGGAATCTCGATCGGAGAGCTCTAGGGGAATAGCCATGCTCTGCAATACGTCAACCGCGCGCAGCGAAAGCTTGTGGAGAGAATCGGAGACAACGGTGGGGTGGATGCCTGCGGAAAGGAGAGACAAGGAGCGCCGGAGAAGCGAACCAGCGAGGACGACAACAGTGGTGGTTCCGTCCCCGGCGGCTGCGTCCTGGGAGCGCGAGAGGTCGACGAGCATCTTGGCAGCGGGCTGAAGCACCTCCATCTTGTTGAGGATGGTGGCGCCGTCGTTCGTAATGATGACCTCACCATTGGCGGAAGCGATCATCTTGTCCATTCCCTTGGGGCCAAGGCTCGTGCGGACGGCGTCGGCGACGGCGCGAGCTGCGAGGATGTTCGCCTGACGAATGTCGTCCCTCCGCTTGTTGTCGAAGTAACTCTCCGTCTTCGAGGATCTGGGCTTGGACGTAGCCGGAGCACTCACGGCGGTCGCCATCTCGCCGGAAACTGTATGCAAGAACAGATTGTGTAGAGCTCGCGGAGAAATTCAGAATCTCAAAATGACAAACCCTAACCCTATTTGTCGGCGGAAGAGAAATATGAAAAGGTTACCACTGCCAGTGGAATAAGCAAAAATTATTTTCTGCAACAAAAAAAAAGAAAAAATTATTGAATTCCAACTACCTACTAATTTAGGTGATCACCACAATATTGAATTGAAACAATTATTAGGTACGTGATCAGTCATCCATCCACCAATCACAAAGAGCCACATAGCAGGTGAATGATCCTTGCTTCATGCATAATATTATAAATAATATTAAATTATTGAGCGACTAAATGTGCCATCCGATTGGCAACTGGACTGTCCGTTCACTTTGACCAAATTTAAATAAGTATTTATCTAATAAAATAAGTATGATTTGAAATCAAGTAAATACAATTAAAAAAAATATAATTACATATAATACTTACTATTTAAGATGAAAATTTATTTTATCTCAAGATATACTTATTTTTTTTTACTACTAATTGTTTAATCTTGTAGTCAAATAAACCGTACGGTTAAAGTGAATGAACGATCCTGTCAGCTACTAGATCATCCGATCGGCCAATTAGTGTAACATCCCGGTAAAATTTAGATTTAGATTTTTGATTAATTTAATTTATTATGATGAAATTAATTTTTATTTATGAGATTAATTATTTAAGATTAAATATATGAAATATTAAATATTTATTATGCGATTCAACATTTAAAATGGCTGAAATTAATATTTAATTTAATTAAATCAGATTATTTAAAATTCAAATCTAATGAATTTAATTACCCATTAAATATCCATAACTACTTCCTTAAATTAAGGCTAAGAAAAATTACAAAAATACCCTCAGATTATTATTTAAAGAAAGAAATAGAGTTTCTGCCCAAAAAACACCGATTCAATTCTTCCCCTTCCGTAACCGCCACCGGCCTAAAGAAAGGAGAGAGAAAGTGAAGAGTTGGAGAGAGAAAGTGACGAGTTGGAGAGAGAAAGAAGCCGGATCTCCCTCAAAATTGACGATTCCTCTTCATATTCTTCTCAATCTACACGTTTTCTGACGCCTTGGATCGGATCCAGTGATTTTGGAGTGATATTTCTCTTCGAATCTCAAGAAAATCTAAGATCATGGTGAATTCGAGGTAAGTTTTATTCTAATTTAGCCCATATAAATTAAAATTTGGAAATCAATTGAGTATTTTGATAAATTGTATGAGGTTTCTGGATATTGCCATTAGTCCTTGTGATTTTATTTGAATTCAAGCATGTTAATAAATTTCTCTAGTCAAATTTCTATGATTATGTTGTGCTATTAAATAGAATTCCTATATATATATTATTTCATATAACTTTTCATGCTAATGGGGTCTCCAGATCTCTGAACT
>JAEMOT010000981.1:220242-260267 GCA_019297695.1 Apostasia ramifera
AATGGATTAAAAATTAAATGTGATTTCTGTGGGATTACGCACCTGCCTTAGCTCGAGCATATGATATATATAGGCGCGACGGCGTCCATTGCCATTTTGGGCTAGGGGGTGAAAACTCCCAAAACTGATTGAGGACCTTATATTTTGCCATTATGGGCTATTGCCTACGGGGCTAGGGGATGAAGATCTCAAATGTGTAAAAGGCAGCTGAGGCGTAGTACGAGAAATCACGGGCCCAAAAATAAAAGTGAAATTATTAAAAAGAAATTTACCCGTTACTTATATTATTATCATTTCTATTTACATGCTGATATGATATTTTCTATGCAAATCATGATATAGTTGTTTAATATTACTGTTCACACTGTGCTATGTCATTTCTTTATCCTACATGCATACTTAATTAGAATTTATGTTATATATGTTTAATTATTATTATTTTTATTATATCATGTCAATATGTTATTATTATTAATACTATTATTGCTGTTTAATATTTTTATTTAAAGGCTTTGTTAGTGTACAACCTATGAGTCTGTTTCTAACGGACTCTGTCACTAACGTGGCAAATACTGGAGCACTTGATCACGGGAATGGGGAGAATGTCAGTCAAGAGAAAAATTAGTTTATTGCTTTACTTCCTAAAGAGTGACTATCTGCTTATGTGTTTAATTGAGACTACAGTAATTCTGCTTCATTTGTTTTAGGTGGATGTTTATTTTTGTTCTAAGATTTAGTATTGTGAACTATTGTAGTAGCTTTTGATCTATTTAGTTTTCTTCCGCTGTTGAATTCCCCTAACTTAGATAAATTTTAGTGTGACGGCTAGGGTCACAATTAGATTGTCCATTTAGCGATTTGACAACTTAATGTTGTTTGTTGTATTTGCGTGAAGGGGGCTCGCTCACTTATGTGGCACTTTTCGATCGAATGCCTAACCAGTGATCAGACTTTCGGATCTAATAATTTTTTCATTGATTAATCCCATTGCAAATATACAGTGAAAAACAATATAAAAATATTCACATATATTATTTCAAATTTGACTCATTGATTTTTATATTAGAACATGTGTAGAATAATTAAAAAAAAATTATTTATTATTATTATTATTTTTAAAAATATTACTATTTTGGTACTCACGTCAAACAGGGCCTAAAAGTTAAATCAGCTAGCAGACAAGCTCATTTCTTTTTACTTTTGCTTCATATGGTTATATTAAGTGCCTCGCTTCTACTTTGTGTGAGTTTATTTATATTTTGTAGCACATAAATAATATAAATAAATAAATTCTGCCAATGATAAAAAAAAATACTTCACATATGGACATAAAAACAAAAGCAAGAAAAAATAGTATTTCTGTACTATTTCTAGTTGTGCACTCATAATGATTCTCACTTGTTAAATTATCATACTGATATTAGAGAGTGAATAAATCAATCGATAAATTGTATGTTTTTGTCTATAGTTTATTAGATTTAAAACTTTTTTTTTTAATGACTTAAAATTAATTAATTTGAAATAAATCTAGTTCAATTCAAAAGTATATGTACATGATGAGTACATTTAAGATTTTTATTTATATAAATATCTATAAATGCATAAAAATATATCTGTTTAATCATCAAAATTTTGTACATGATAAATAAAGTAAATATTTAAATAAAAATTAAGTTATATTTAATTTAAAAATCAATTCAAAATAAATATATTTTAGAGATGGAAAAATACATTAGTTATTAATCTACATAAAATAAAATTATTTTAATATTAAAAAATATGTAAAATATGAAATTTATAAAATAGGTAATATTGAAATATATAATGATATGAAATTAAGTTTATTTTTGATGTTAAATAAAATTATTAAAATTTTAAATAGATTTAAAATAATATTAAAAAATTCTCATCATATTATTATATATCATAATCAATCTCATTACGGGCTACTTGGAACAAACTCTTTTTTTTTTTAGTTTGTCGAAAATTAGGAATTAAATTTTCGATCTACATAGTGGGGATTTTATTCTCACACTGTAAATCAAAATTATTATTTTCTGAATTGCATTCCCACAAAAATGGAAGAAGCGTTGGTTTAATTGTTAAATGTACACTTTGAAATATATATTTTTTAGGATAAATTACTAAAAGATTTTCTGCAGTTAATTCATTATTACTGTTTAGTCTATAATAATATTTAAAAATTTACTAAAAAATTTCTATTGTTTATTCAATATTTCATACAAGGACCATCCATTGTAAAATTTAACAGACTTTTAATTTTAGCCTGAATGCTTCTTAAAATTTTTATATTTTTGTCATTACAAATTCTGTGTTATTCGTTGCTACCACGCTTACGTCTTGTCGGGATAAGGCGGAGGAGAAAGAGAGAGAGAATGGAGGTGGCGGGCTGCTGGCTTCCGCTACCCTCCACGTAGGTGTGCTTATGAGAGAGAGAGAGAGAGGTGGGGGGAGCACTGATGGCCTCCGAGCACCATCGTTCAAGTGTGTGTGCATCCGTGCAGGAGGGGAGCGACTAGCGAGAGAGGGGGGCGGGATGCCTGGCTACCTCATACCGCACAGGCATGCACGGGCGAGCTTGCCTGTGTGCGCAAAAGAGAAAGAATGAGGATAAAAATGAAATATTTTCTAGACCGTGTCAGAAATTATCAATAAGAATCTGTTATATAATAATCATAATTTATAAAAAACTTTAGTGTTATAATAAAGACCTTTTAATAAATTTTTAGACCATGATAAATAGTAATTATTGGTTAACTATAGGAATTTTTTAGTAATTAACTTTTTTTTAACTATGAAAAAACTTATATATTTTTAATGTAAATTAATTATAGTTTTTTTTGATAAAATTGCTTATAGGCTCATAAGATATTAGAATTTCATATTATATGTAAGTCTCAGAGTTCAAATTTTATCATGGATTGGTCCTTTATTATTTTCTATGGTAGGTTAACATGGATTTTCAATATATTCACTGTAAAAAAACTAATAAATGTCATTTGATCAATCATTTGCAGGTATATAACATTTCTTGCAAACTAATATTGATGGATAAACCAAACTATAATAAATTTAGAAATTAGGAATCCATGTGTAACAATTCAAATAATGTGGATAAATATGCAAAAATTAAAATACTTCAAGAACTAATGAAATTTGAACTAAGTTAGATTTGAATCGATCTAATTCAATCGTAGCTTCAACTCAGTTAGATGAAATATCAAATTTTAAAAAAAGACTCGTGATTTAGCTTAAAAAATTCGATTCAAACTAAATATTGATTCGCAATTATTCATGTGAGGGACCCCTAAATTTTGTCCTATATCCCATGGACATGCACCAACCTTTCTATAATTTATGATTGAAAATTTGTAATTAAAAATAATCTATTTTGGCAAGCAAAAACAAAATAGACATTATTAGAAGTGACCATTTTTATTTTACAACATAATTATTAGGGTAATAGACTTTGTTTCTTTAATTTTAAAATTAACAAAAATTAGATCCCTCTTTGTTTAATTAGATTAAAATTAATCAAATTAAAATCAATTATACTAATTTAAACAAAATATCACATTATATTAGATATTTAAAATTAATTATATTTTCATCGTGTATATATATATATATATATTAAATTAAAATAATAATTAATTTATATCATATTTTTTATATTATCGCAATATAATACTTAATTTTAATAAAAAATATCTTGATTCAAAATTAATTTTAATTTTATTAAAATTAATTTTTATAAAGCTTTAGAAGTATATTTGTTTGTTAAAATTAATTTTAATAAATTTAGAATTGTATTTATATAAGAATATATTGTTATTAAAATTTATGAATAATATGAAATAAAATTAAATATTATTTTAATGTGTAAGAAATGTGATATAAATTAATAATTATTTTAATTTGTATATAAGATGAAAAATAATATTAATTTTTTATTTTAAAATATATATTTGATTTAAAATATATTTAAATTTTAATATTAATTTTAATATATGATGTGATTTATTTAATTAGAATTATTCAGGTTAATTTTAATAAACAAACAGGCCCAATCAAATTCTCTGTTTTAATTTTTTTTTTTAATCAGTTTATTTATCACCTTAGACCTGTTGACGATCGAAAAGGCTACTTTTGCTATTTTTTATAAAGAAAAAATAATAAAAAAAACTAAATAATATGCACGCGCCTAAAGTTAGAAAATAATATCAAATAAATCCATAATTTTTAACAGAAATATCATAAAAAATTACATATTTTATTATAAAAATTATTATTATGCATTTCATACTTAAATTTTATAAAATTAGATTTTAAATCTTAAACTAGAGCTATTATTTTGAGCTGATCTAAATTTTGATATAAAATTGAATTGAAAATTTTTCGATTCGATTTTGCTCCGATTCAAAATATAAATGAAAAAAGTTTAGTCCGATCTTAATCTGAACTAAGCCTGGCTCATTTATTATGAATTCAAGCTCGATCCAAGCTAAAGTTGATTCAATTTTCACTTAATTTTCAATCATTCAGTCAAAATTTTTCGTATAAATGGTATCATTTATTCAACCAAATTAAATCATGCTATTCATTTCAATCTCGTGGTTAATTAATCTATAATTAATATAATTTGAATAACATTTAAAAAAAAAATTCTAATATAATAATCATTAAATATTTACCAAAAAATAATATACTGAATCAAATTATATGTATATATATATATACCGATTTGATTTTACACTGACTCAAAATTAATTTAATAAAAATTTTAACTGACACTTAAATTAAATTAATTTTAATTTAATTTAATTTAATTTTTGATCGATTTTTAAGTTAAATTAACGGTCTTATTTTGAACAATTGACAGGTCCATGCATGTGCCTGATGACTTCAAACAGCTGAATGAAATTAATATCTTGGGCAAGTGGATGGAATCATTGGCCAGTTCCTCAGCTGTAGAAGAATCTCATAGAATCATTTTGTAGGGTTTTGGTTGGTAAATTACTCATAGGTCCTCATATTTTAAAACATTTTTTAATTGATTGCATCAAATCTATCTCAACATAATAATTAACTTTATTTTACATCATTCACAACTTTTAATAAAAAATATTTTCATTTAAATTTAATTTTAATTTTATTAAAATTAAATTTTATAAACAAACAGATCTAAAATATTATAAATATATTGCATAAATTTTTTATTATAAAATTTTTAGATTGATTCATGTATATCTCTTCGTCTAACACTCTGTTGATGTAAAAAATACGCCAAAATAAAATGAAATAAGACATAATTTTTATGTAAAAATCTGAGTATTCGGAGAAAAACCACGACGTCATCTAGACGATTTAAATCCACTAATCGAATTCGTTCTCTTACAAAACTTGAAGGTTTCTAAATGAAAACCGAATGAGTACAAGAGAGAAAGGGACAGCTCGGCCAGAGAGAGAGCCCCCAGCTTCTCCTCCTTCATCTTATTTATAGCTTAGAGAGGAGGAGACATAATATGTACAATCTGTTATATCTGACACTTATTTCTGTAAAAAATGATTAGATAGTTGACTCTCATACTGCCTTAAATGATGAGTTGATATAGTAATACGGAGAGTACGATCTGGTGATATTTCTTTGAAGAGCTGTTCGACTAGGGCTGTTCGAGGAGGGCTATTCTATGAGGGCTATTCTACGAGATCTGTTTTACGAGGGCTGTTCAACTAAAGGTGTTAGAGAAAGTTCTAACACACTCCTTTTAAAAAGATCAATTTTTGACTCATTTCAAGATTATATGCAGACACAATTCATTCAACCAACAACATTATAATTTAGCATAAAAAAAAGACTAACATTGTAATTTTTTTTTTTAATTTTTCATTTCTCCATTTTACAAATATTATATCCATGATTAGCAAAAAGAGCTTAAATATGTTATAAAAAAAAAAACCAAAATGATCGTGGGGCCCAGCCCTGTGGCCTTCACCTTCCCCTGCCTCGCCTATTAAATGCCATTCGACGCCAAAAACAGAAGAATTCTCAGGTCCCGAAACAGAGCAGGACTCCATCTGCCTCTCCACGATCTCCCTCTCTCCATGGAGTTGGAAGATGACGTCCTGTTCGCGGACCTCAGCAGGCAGATAGCCTTGCTGATCATGGAAGATGAAGAGATCAGCGTCTCCAGCGCCGGGGCCGGGGGCGGGGCCGGGGGCGGGGCCGGGGCCTGTGCCGGCGCAGGCCAGGAGTTCCCCATCTGTTATTACCCTGCTCCAGTCCAGGTTCATCTCTCCCGCCTCACTCTTCTTCATCATCTCCCCATCCTCCCCAGTTTTCCTCTGTTTCAGTGCAGTCGTTTGGCCGAAAGACTCCCTCCCTGTTTTCCTCTGTTTTGCTTCTCTGCTGCCCCTGCTTAATTTCCTCTGTTTTGCTCTGTTCTGAGATAGATCTGTGTGGTGTGGGAAGCAATTGCACATGCGCCGTGACGCATCTTCCCCCGTGCGGGACCCACAGAAAGGTGTCTGCGTCCCACGTGTGGGACCGACGTCTGAGTATTTACTCAATCGAGTTCGAGTTCGAGTTCGAGTTCGAGTTCAATTTGAATCTAATTCGAGTCGAGCCGATGGTATTAAAATTGATCAGGACCATTGATTTCAGATCCGACCGCATGGATTTATGCATTTTGAGAGGATATCGTGTCAGACATAATCCCAACCCATTTCTAAAGTAGTTAGTTTATGTTTCGCTCGAAATTTAATTGAGGATTTTACTAATTATTAAAATTATGTGTCCTTAATTTAGAATTATACTATCCCTAGCTCCTATTATTCAAGAGTCAAATTTTAAAATAACTCGTGAAACTTTAAAAATCTCTGCATTATGCGCATTTTTAGCGTAATGCAAAATATTATTTCTTTAGTGTACACACTAAGTTACAGTTATTTATCATCTCTCTTCTTAATATCTTCTTAAATATAATAAATTAATTCATGCTTCTCTCTTTTTTATTTTTTTATGTGAGAAATAATTAATTAATTATAATTTATTATTGAGATTTATTTCTAAACTCTTGTAAAAAATGTGATAGAAATCTATCAATTTTCTTTCTAATATTTTCTTCGATGATTAGGCGATGAATTGAGGCTTTTTTTTCCCATCGCCTCTTCCAATAAAGAAAGAGGGCTATCAGATGAGCGGTGATAAAAAAAAGAGTCATCTTGCGTGTTATTTCATTTATAATGACAACTAACAACTAATCCATCCTTGTGTACAAAAAAAAAATGATATTTTGTATTACACTCAAAATGTGTACATAGCAGCTAAGTTTTTCTCTAAAACTTTGGTATTAAAACAATATTAGCCTTTTTGGTCCTTGAATTCCTAGTTTATCGTATAAGATTCACTCAAACAGCTATGTTTCAGTCTTAAAATTTACATTACTGTTAATAGCAATTAGGTCTATCTAGTTTTGATCTATATGTAATTATGTCTTTTTAATTTCTAATTAACTACATAAGTCTTCTGGTTTGAAATAAAATATAAATAAGTTTTTTGATATTAATTAAAGTACTTAATAAAAGATATTTTCTCTAATTAATAGATCTTATTTCATCTAAAATATTAATTTAGCTTTCAAATTAGTCAAATTAGATCATTAATTAAAGAAAATATCCTCTTTCAAATGACTTATTTGCATATTACCTCAAATTACAGGACCTATTTGGTTAATTTAAAAACTAAAAGAGGTCTGATTGCTCATGAATTGAAACTGGAGCAACTTAATTGCTGCTAACTCTTTGCATCAGGCAATGGTGTCTTGCTTCCTTCTTTCTCCTAAACTTCTCGGCTCTCTTCGCAGGGGAAAAGTCATTCGAACAAGTAGCTTTTTGTATCGTATAATTTCTTGCTACTAATTATTCGAACGATCGGCAATATTAGGGCTGCTACTACCAATTCACCCAAGCCATGATGATGATGCCACCATCCAACACATGTTATAAGCTTGGATGCACAAGAGAGAGCAGAGGAACAGGAGTCTTCATTCCCAAGTCCTCATTGCCAAGAGGAAGGAGCAAGCAATTCAAGGGATCACCAAGAGAAAGAGAGAGAGGGAGAGAAGGGAATTGCTTGGAGGATGTGCATTCAAGGAGCTCAGTGGCTAGAGATAGAGAGAGAAAGGGCTAGAGATAGAGAGAGAAAGTTTGTGCAAAGTGGGTAGGGCTTGAAGAGGCTCATAATAATATTTCATGAGCCTTTCTTAAAGTGTGATGTTTAATTAATTTATGTTATTGTAAATTTATGTGACAATTATGATGTAAGCATTAATAATGTACATATGTCAAGTGTATGAAATTATACAAATTTATCTTGTAAATATTATCTTACTTAACATTATTTTTAAAAAATATTTAAATACATAACAGTTCATATTATCATATGAACAATATTATCTAATAATCTTTCTGTAAAAAATTTTAATAAAAATTTTCCTAGAAAAACAATAGCATTATTTTTATTTTTTACTTCCTTAATTTTCTGAAATTGCGGAAAAATTTCAAGAAATTTTAATATCATGGAAGCTGATCCAGTAAATTTAGATGTTATCATTTTTAATAATGTACATATGTCAAGTGTATGAAATTATACAAATTTATCTTGTAAATATTATCTTAATTAAAATTATTTTTAAAAAATATTTACATACATAACATCTCATATTATCATATTTATATATTATATATTTATTTTTAAATATTATATTATAAATATAAAATATTATATTTTATATATTTTTTTAATTTTTAAAATATAATATTTAAAAAATCATAATGTGCATGTTATAATAGTTAAATAATGAGCATAAAATATGTAATTATAATAGTACGAAATATTATGTATTTACTTATATAGTTAAATATCACAAAAATTCTGTTGAAATTACACGAATTACTCAAATTCTTTAAAAATTACACATTTCACACTTAATTTAAAAATTACATCCATTTTCAGCTCAGTCGAAATAATTTTTAATTATCATACACGTCATACACCGTAAAATTAATCGAGTGATATATATAATATTTGAAATATTTAAGTAAAACATATAATTTTCATAGAATTTTACATCGTGCATGTAAATCTTTTTTTTTTAATATTATATCCTACGTACCAAAAATAAGTCTGTGAGATGTAATGTGTAATATTTACAAAATAACTGTCCAATATTGTAAATATGATACTATGAGTTGTTCTATGAGTAATTATTCAAAAAATTATAAGTACTTTGTGTTACTATTGGTTTTTTAAACTATCACAACTATTTAACTATAGGAAATTACGAGTTTATGTTCACAATCTCGTAATCGTGGAGTTTGCATCCTCTTCTTAATGAATTAAATAAAGAAAATTAAAGATCAATATTTTTAGTTGTCTGAAGGCATTAATCTTCATGATTTCAGAGTTTTGGAATTCGACAAAGATATTTTCAATAAGTACGATGACTTAATCGCAGATTATGATCAGCAACTAGTTCGAAAATCATAAAGTTTTTGAAAATCATAAATTAACAGTTTAAATTTTTTTTTAATTTGCAATAATGATAACATTGACCATCAAACTAATTTTTTTTGAGAAAAAAATGATAAAATGAATCACATGTGCTTAAATATTTTTAGTTACGAACAATTGAGATCTTCAATAACTTATTTTTATTATGTCGTGATATTTATTAGCTATTGAACGTTTATGAAATCCTCATAAAAGTTCTTCGCTAATGATGCTTGGGTGTTTCTAGTCAAAATTTAAGCACGAAAGATTAAGAAAAACATCAGTATCCGTCCGGTTGACATTTTAAAACTAGAAGTTTGGAAAGTTAACTTATCACGCGTGTCTGTTCGATGTGGCAAATTAAACATAAACGGAGGGATTGAACAAATCAGATAACGTTATCATTGATGACCTGATTCAAACTAACAACCGAGATGAGACCTCTAACTTAGTCTTAAAAAGTTGTTTTGCTTACAAATTACATCAAAAAATAAAGGAAAATAATAAATATATGTGTAATTATGGCATTTTGTAATTTTTTCAGCTAAGAAGCTACACTCAATCAAAAAAAAAATTTGCAAAAATAGAAAGTTTTGATCAATGCTAGCTGATGAAGTTGTCACCATCAAAAACTTTAAATCAATAATTGAAATGCTAAAAATTAATGTTTGAGTGCAGATAAAGCTAAAGTTCATCAATCAAATATCACAATCAGAATAATCAGGGTTGTTAAATTAATAATTCAGATGGAGATTCCATTTGCAAATCTAACTAAAATTGTCAAAAAATATAAGTAATCAAGAGCCAGAGGGACTGAGAATTTTAATTTTGATTTATTAGATGAATTTTCAGAAATATAAATTAGTAATTACATTGCAAGTTTAACCTTACCTTCTTTCACATTGCTCGGCTCGATGATCCATAATCGAAAACAAGTGCTGCAGATGATGACGTTGATCATAGGTCGCAGAGTGTTACATCTAGATCGGCGGCGTCGCATCTAGAGCGTACATGTGGCGGCTTACGTGGTATTGGCGTTACAAGTGCTCAGCGAAGAACGGAGGGGATCCCAAGGCGAAAGGCTGTTGTCGAAAAGGCCACACCGAAAAGCTCACGACTATCTGCTCGCATGCAATATGAGGTATAGCACTTCATACCGCTTTTAAGAGGCATGACCCCCTCCTCCTAGACAGTACTATCCGTACAGCCGAGGCCATAACGCGCCAGCCTAGTAGACATCATTAGCCTGACACCAGAGATGGAGCCCATTCCCTTTAAGTGACTTTCTAGAAACCAGATCAGGGTATAAAATCTAATTGTAACAGGGAGAAAGGAGTGGATTCTTTTTGGATTCTCTGTCCGAACTTTTCTCGACTCCATTTTCTTCCCCACCTTATTGCAGTTAGCTTGTAAAAAGCATACATTAGTGAAAATCTTTGAAGCCGCCCGAACGGCGTCGTGGTTTTTCCGCTTAGTCGATTTTCCACATAAAAATTTCTCTTTCGATCTTCTGGTTGATTTCGAGCCTCAACACAGAGATACAAATGAAGCTACTTAAGGTGAATGAAGTAGATTTCAGTGAAATGCTATTGAGCCTTTTGTTAATTTTGTTGTTGTCATTCGTGGCCCTCGATTCTGATTACAGATGAATATCTAGATTTGAATCATGAGTGCTATTGAGTTATATAATCATCAATAATGCTTTAGTATTACATGCATGCTCTCAATATTTTAAGGGGAATTTTCATAGAAGACACATCCCATTTCATAAATTAAATATTAGACACCTAATTCGTAATATTTATTGCTCGACATTCTTGTTTTAAATACATGTTTAAAACATCTAGGTATCATCAAAATTGCAAGAATGACATGAACAAATTATGATATTTTCAAATTTTAATAACTTTGAAAATTTGTGCAAAAGTAGAAGCATTTATAAGTTAATTTAAGGGATAATTATAGTAAATAGCATTTGGGTCCCTCTTATTTTCATTTATGTGCAGATAGATCATTCTAATTTTCAAATTAAGCAGAATGATTCATCAATTTAAGTAAAAATGCAGATAAATTTTTTTTTGTAACCGATGTTACATTTTATCGAAAAAAAATCTATGAGAATAGTTATCGAACAATTATCACTATCAAAAGCCATGAAAATGATTATTTTTTGTTATAAACATAATATTTGTTACTACAAAAGGACCCATCTATATTTTATTTAAACTACTGGACTAATCCACTTAATTCAAAACTAAAGGAACTTATATGTACATAAGAGAAAACAAGAGGGTCTCAAATGCTATTTACCCATAATTATATATAAACAATTTAAACCCAAATGTCCCAAAATGCAGTTAATAAAAATTAGGTGTAATTATGTAAATAAAAAATCTTAAGTATCAAGCATGATCTTACATATTTAGAGCTGATGAAAATTTATTATTTGATAGAACACAAGAAAATAAATGATTCATATGACTGACCCTACCTAGTAGGATAAAAGCATGGCTTGTTGTTGTTGTTGTATGCATGCCAATGCTCCAAATTCTACATAGTAAATTCAAACAAAGGCTAACAACCCATTTGAGCATATAATTCAACAGCTTAGTTTACCAACAATTATAACAGCTTTAAAAATCACTTACTGACTCACAGCACAGTTGGATTCTTTTGACTCTTCTACCTTTGTCACAGCTCTCTCATAAATGATCTGAGTAACATTGCAAATTGAATGTTCTTAGCAGCTTTTTGTTCTTCTTGATGATTTTGAGCATGAGAACCTGCCTAATATAGCAAATTCCCATTGAGCTCTGCAGCTGAACCAAATCCGGTCTCGAATCTGACCTGATTCGATTTTTCGAATTTGATAGCATGAAACCAAAAGCAGCAAATGGAATCAGCTCTACCCGAGCTTGAAGATTTTATATGATTTCGATTGTGTCAAATCTTGATGCCTCCAACCTTCTAATACAACTTGTCATCTCATAAGAACTAAATTTTTTTCTTCATTCAAAGTGCAGAGGCAGTAGTTTTCATGACTCTTCTACCTTTATGTGCTTCACATCTCTTCCTTCCAGGTACTGGAGATCTCATGCAAACCAACCCACCACTTAAAATAACACCACAAACTGGCAAGTCGTCTTCTTCTTTTGGGTCATGTAAAGTTCCCATTAAACTCATCATCTTTGCTGTCTTTCTCATTCCCTTGTGTTCTTCACACCTTTTCCTTCCAGGAACTGGTAGCCTCCGACAAACACAACCATTTCCGTTGATAATTCCACATATATTGCTTACTTCAATGGATTCGTTTACTTCTTGATCAGAGGAAATAGCAACAACCATTGTTTCTGGTTTTCTCCAGCAAAGAAAGCCATTCTCCTCTTTATCATCATGGCTGAGGTTTCGTTGATCTGCTGTGGCTCTCCTTCCTTTGTGTAGTTCACATCTTTTTCTTCCATGGGCTGGCGTCTCCATGCAAAATGAGCCATCTTTCAAGATAATTCCACAAAAAGAATTCTTCTCAGAAGTTGAACTGAGCCCACTGATTTTCTTGCCCTTGTGATCCTCACATCTTTTTCTTCCTGGTGCAGGGCTATTTCTGCAAACTGACCCATGGCCTGTGGCTACCCCACAGATAATTTGATCATTATGAAAAGAGTTACCGAATAGCTGTATCTGTGAACCAGAAAATTTGATGATTCGAGGAAGAAGAAAGCCTTTGAGACCATGAGATGGTGATTCCTCCTCGAGAAGTGGCACACTAGAATCAATTTTCATCCCTGCTTTCTTGTCGAATATTGCATGTTTCCATTGTTGCATAGTTTTCAGAGGACTGAAGACTGGAGCCTTATGG
Organism: Apostasia ramifera; assembly: GCA_019297695.1. Classification (NCBI taxonomy): domain Eukaryota; kingdom Viridiplantae; phylum Streptophyta; class Magnoliopsida; order Asparagales; family Orchidaceae; genus Apostasia; species Apostasia ramifera. The sequence goes on from JAEMOT010000981.1 coordinate 233,673, forward strand.
TTTAATTTTGAAAGAATATCAGCATGGCGGCACGCGCCATTACCGCGCTGATTCCATGCATAATCAAAGATGCAGAGCAGTTCAGACTCAGTCTTCTCAGCTTCTTTCTTGTTGATAATCTGTCAACATGAATTGCACTCTTAAGTGGCGGAAAGTCAAAAATCAATAAAAAAATGTCAAAACCATGAAGAAACCAAAAAAATGGATATAAAAATGTTCAAATTGGCCAAGAAGCTATCACATGAAAAAAGGAACAAACGACAAAGAACATCATCATGATCCTCATGATCATCAATTCCATGCCAACTATTCGTGGTCCGCTGCATAAATTCTACTGCATGTGAGCTTCCTCATAATTACATGAATTCTATGGTACGACCTTTTGCTTATATCGCAAATAACTGCAAGAATTTCATGCATCTTTTGGACAACTCATTTCCATATTCAAAAACACAAACAAAATAAAACATACAAAGTGGATTAGAATGCACTTACTGGAGTCCATCTAAATAAAACAGAATAGCCTTTTGCAAAGATATCTCTAAACAGCCCAGGTCCACACTGTAAAGAGGAACTTTCATAATATTTCCGACCGTTAATAGGATTTCCATGATCCAAATGAGAACCTGAACGGCCATATTCTTGGAGCCTTATCCTAACATTATCAGCTTGCCCGAGGTAGACGACGATGATATCATCAGTACCAGGCTTCTGAGAGGATCTGGATCTGTGGCTGTCATTTGTGGGAATTGAAGCTAGGCCAAGCTCATAAAGACCAGGGCATGAAGAAGCTGCAGGAAGATTATGGATTCTATATCTTTCAACTCCATCCTTGCCTAAAGAATGATCCGCCCAATCTTCTGGTCCAATCAAAATCTGGATCAGAAAACATTTGAGTGGGAAATGTGACATATGATGAGGGAAGGAGAGGCAAAATTAGATCTGAATGAGCATAATTTATAGAGAAATTAACCTGCTATTGGTTTAACATGTAGAAGCAATGGAGACTACAATAAAGAATGTAATCATGACAATTTCTACATAGTACTTGCATTGTTTTGATATTTAACGGGGGTTTATCAGTTTCCTTTTAGATTTGGGTTACTTGTAGATTCTGGCCTTTCTATCGTTTTGGAGAGTTTTCACCATTTTCTGCTTCCTATGCTTTGATATTCTAGCTTTTGTTGTTGTTGATAAGTATTGATTTATTTCCTTTTGATTGTATGGGCAACTCTTACAAGTAGGCCAAAAGTTTTTCTTTGATAGACTGATAAATTTAATAAACAGTACTGCCTCTTCAAAGTTTCTCTTTTTTTCTCTCTCCCCTCATCTCTGCTTTTTTCCTCTTTTTTTCGCTTTCTTCTAATTCCCCTCTTCCCTTGACCGTTCCATTCGAGATCAGAAGCTTGTAAAGTTCAGTAATGCAGTTGCCGTGCTTAATTTATATGTGGAATTAAAGGGTTTGCATGAAATAAAAATTAAAAAAAGGGATAAGGAAACATGTTTTTTCGAGCCCTTATCAGCAGCAAAAAATGATATGTATAATCAGGTGAACATATATACAGATTTTCTGTGAACCCATCTTCATTCAACCAAAATATGGCTTACAAATATAGATTAAATAACTCAGAGCTATTTAAGGACTCAAGCATGCAGAAAGCATGGGGATAAAAATAGTAGAATCTTGGAGATGCTAGTAAAGAGAAGAATAAACCTAGGCACCACAAGCAACAGATTGATAAAATAACATGTTGGCAAAACGAAATATAAAAAAGCCAGTAATGAAGCTACAATCATTTCAATTTGGTCTTAAAACAGCCCATAAACACAATGGTTTTACAGAGGAATCTTAATACCTGTGAAGTTCAGAATCCATTTGTTAACGTAGGAAAATTAAACTTTGACAGGGACTAAAATAGAGCAAAGACCACAAAATCATGATTTTGTAGGAGTAAAATGTGTAGGTATGTAGGTTTTAGTGCTCAAAAACCAAGTGAGAATTAACATAGGAAAAAGCAGCAATGAACTTGCAGTGTTAAAAGATTATTTAGCATCAGCATGCAGCCAACCTGATCAGGGAAAAACAGATACTTAACTCCATGATGTGGTCTAACATCACGCATGCCTACACAATCACGTATTATGGTCTGATAGATAAATAGACATTCGAAATTGATCAATTAACTTTCCAAGGACCCAAAAATATGTTAGAACTTAAATCAGTTTAGGTTGTAAGTTGTAAACTTAAAAGCTTGTTGGTAGTGGCGCATCTAATAAGTTTAGCTATCTAACCAGCCTTCACAGTTTCACTTGATATATTTCCAAATAGCAAAGCAGCAAGATTTTACAAAACTTTAAATTTTTTAGCTCAAGTGCCACGGAGATCGATACTCAATTTATGCTCAAAATTGAGTATCATAACCCCATTAATTTGTGGCTTTACATGATTTTAGACAAGCATGAGACTAGAGTTATGGAGACAGAAAGAGCCCAAGAAATCATTTTGGCTTAGCATGAATACCCAGTTAATACGAAGTGAGAGGTAAGGTTGAGATAAGACCGAAGGAGGGGGGATCATGGAGGCTGACCTTGGACATCCAAAGCTAATGCAATCAGCTTAAAAGAAGCTAGGCACCAAGTAATATTATTAAAATTAGACTGAATTAAGAACTGGATGAGTGTACGATCATGGTCGGACTAGTTAAACTTATCATCAAACTGGTATAAATTGTTATTATTTTAAAATTCAAAAAGATAATATTGATAAAAAAACTGATAAATGTCAAAATAGCAAATATATTCATCCTACCAATTCATTGTTATTATTAAAGAGTAAATATTATAATTTAAATGAACTTGATTTACAATGAGGTTTTAGCATCGAACTAGATCGAGTGTGGTGCCGGTTCACGGTTGGACTGTTAAGACCAGTCGGTTCGATTTTATTTTTACAACACTAGCACCAAATAGAACTCAAAGCATTTTGTTCCAACATATTAGAGATGCTATTTATTAGCAGATTGGAACTGCTCAACATCAGCAAGAAATAACAGAGAGACTTCACAGAAAATGATGAGATTTAAGGGAAAGAATGAGGGATAATGATAGCATTCCATATGAAGTCTGACACAAACATTACTAGGAATAAAATTAAACAAGATATACATGATTGGTTAAGCATTTACCAAAGAGAACTTAAGATGGACTATTAAGGTTCTCGTTTTGGTTGGAATTAAAAACAAATCACCAAAACTTTCTAAAAATATTTTCATTAATATTTATATTTATTTCACACTGTATTTAAGGAACATGCTATGTAGCTCAAAAGAGTTCTAGGATTTTTTGACAAGATGTTTGCTTGATCGATTAGCTGATCGATCAATTCATCTTTTAAAATGAACCTGTTGAGTATCCAATGATTATTTGCTTTAATCAATTGATCGATCAAAGGCAATTCTAGGGCAGTTATCACTAGCCATTGGAGACATTTTCTATATAATTGGTTGAAAGATTTTGAAGAATGTTAATGAATTTTCAAGACATTATTTAAACTCTTCTTGCTAAGAATTAATCTTCTTTGTGAGTAAGAAATTAAAAGTTAATTAAGGGTGGATTAGAAAGCAATTGGTGGATATTAAGTGATCAAGGTGCTTATTTGATGATCCTCTCTCTCCAAGCTCTTCAAGGTCAATTCTAGGAAGGAGTGAGATTGGTTTGTTTATATTAATTGTATATTCTTGTATTATTTTAAGTTTTATTATTTTTCTCACTTAATTAGTGAAGAGGGCTTCTAATTGGGTGATCAAAGAAAAGGCTTAATGGATCTTTCATGCTCGTTATAAAGAGAAAGGGCTAGTGTGAAGAGAGAGCCCCTTGAGTGAAAAGGGGAGGTGCTTAGTAGTCCTTTTGAGTAAAAAGGAGGGCCTCTTAGTATAGGAGATGATTGTATTAAGCTTGCTCTATATTCTAGTTGAGGAGTGCTTTTAGTGGATAGTTAGTTGGTCTGCCTCTGGCCGAGGACTCATATGTCATAAAGTATCGAACCTACTTAAATCTTTATATCCTTAGTTTATGTGATCTTATTTATATTCTTATTTTTTCATTAATGCTTTCGCTTGTATTTATCTTATTGTTAACTTGTACTCGTGAGTTATATTAATTGTAATATAATTAAAGTAAATTAAATTTTAATTTAGCATCTATTCACCCCTGCTAGAATCTAGATCCATTCCTAAATCTTATACTGATGACATGTTTAGATAACACTATGAAAATTATAAAATTATCACTCTAAAATGACATCTAAATGTCACTCAAAATTTGATAACATCTAGATGTCACTGTAATTATAATGGAATGGGGCGAGATTGGATTGATTTTTTATTTTCTTCTTTTATTCTTTTAATATAATGATATTAAACTAAACAAATAATAATTTAAAGATAATATAAACATCTAGAAAATATTAACATCTGGATACTGAACCAAATGCCCTCTTAAGGTAATGATAATATAAGATGGCCTTCGAATACCCTAAATTCAATTTTATACGATGCCAAACTATAATATTTGTGAAGTTGCTGGCAGTAAATAGAAGTAATTGATTGAATAGGAATGATAAACCCATCTGAACCCTAATAATTAGGATGAGTCATTCGACCATGATAATCAAATGCAGCCTATAACTGTCTTTTGGCTATATGATCCGTTGCCAAAACAAGCTATCTACAGTATGACTGTTCGAATTTGAATTCGCCCTGCCCCCCATCCCCAATCCCTCTGTAGACAAAATAAAAGAAAAAGGAACTATTGTTTCATAAAGAACACATGCTTAAACCTATTCACAGATTTACATATAGCGATCATCTATCATTAAGAAGCAGCAAAACCCTAATAGCTTCATTAGTACTTGAATCAGAGATACATGTAACGATAATCTATCTTTAAGAAGTAGCAAAACCCTAATAACTTCGATTCTGCATGACAAAGTCCCAACACTATTCATTACTCAGCAATCCATCTCCACCTTTCCCCTGTGCCCCTTGCTATCGCTCAAATTAAACCCGAAAAAAAAAAAAAAACTTAATTGCAGATCGAACCTCCCATTTGGAGAAGACGGAGTCGTGCATGGTGCGCTTGCAATCCTCCCTCTTCAACCTCGCCATCATATCCTGGATCTCGCCGCCTTCTCCCTCGCCGTGTCTCGCCCGATGCAGGCGTTTCCGTCGGGACCCTCGGCTCTCAATTCTCGCCAGTCGCTTCCACAGTCGTCAGAGCATCTCCCTTTCATGACTCGCACCGCAACGGTCCAAGATTTGAAAAAGTAGTAGGACCCAAAAAGGGGCAAGTAATAATTTCACGCTTGCCCTATCAAGAAAAAAACAAAAATTCATATTTCTTTACTTTATGCCTCATTTGATTCGAGACAAAATTTTTACAAAATATAAATTTCAACTATAAAAATTAACTTTATTTTATATTTAATATAAATTTGAATATTAGAAGTTAAAGTATTTCATATTTTATATACTTTTTAATATTAAAATAAATTTCTCTTCTATTAAATTTAAAAAATAAATTTTTTTTTCTTTTATCTAAAAAAAATACTCGAACCAAACGAGGCTTTATGCTTAATTTGCATACCTATATGTAATTTTCGAGTTGATGCTTTCATCTATAGAGGTGTAACGATGTGATCAATTTGGTCCCTTATTAATTTTTTTATTTATTTTGAATCCTCTTTATTTCAGATTGCATATTGAGTATCAACTTGACTTTTATGTTTGGTATTTTGATGATGACACTATTGAAGATGATAATACAAATGCTGCTAGGGCAATATATATTATATGTAAGGAAAGTCCTTCGTTAGGTTTATACATGAATGTCATAAAATCTATGCTATATTGGTCAGTCATCGACTCTCGTCACATGAATCTTACTTTGTTTTTTACCAGGAATTACTTAGCAATATGATAGTATGAAACTTCTTCATGCGGATATTAGTTATGATGCTACATTTGTCACAGATGTGACTCATCATTGTATTATCAAGGTGATGGCTTGTATGGATCGACTTTCTCTTTTAGCGAATCCTGAACGATTTAAGTATTTTATTAGCTGTGGATGTGAGCCCTTATGCCTTTTATGCTTCTTGTTATTAGGCTACTTTCCTTCTAACGCTCTCATGTCCTTCGTCGAGTTGTCTACCTAACTATTGATTTGTCATTAATTCAAGAGCATGAGAAGATTTCATCTTGGTGCTCTAGTGAGATACTTGCAGCCATATCATCTGAAATAATTGCCTCCTATATTCTTTGGTGAATCATTTATATGATCAAGTTGCAGCCCAACTACGTGCTGATTCGACGCTCTCCCTCATGTTTTAGATTGGTGCTCCAATGTCTGATTGCTGATCATACTCAGGATTTCTTATTGGTTACACCATTGTTAGGTTATGATCAATTATTTTTATCCATTGAGTATCACGCCATTCTTCGCTATAGCTTGTTGATACCTATGTTTATTGGAGATCAGTATTGTCCTTTTGTATCCCATTGAGCTCTTAGATATGTGGGGATATCATGTTATTCACTATATATCTCATCCTGATTATGCCTTTTAACACGATGTTGTATGTAATACTTTGATTAATATTCTTGGATATTATCGGGTGAGGTTCTATTGACTTTTTAGGTATCTGAGTCTCAATCTGTATGTTCTATTAATATTTTAATTTATAATTGATCTGAGGGCACTAACTTCTGTTTTGATGTCACGAGTATTTTACCATTAACATTTAGTGCTGCTACTATCCTGGATGGTTCTCTTTGTGGGAGGCAGCTAATTATATTACCACTCGCAAAGTTAAAAAAATAATTTATGACTTGTCATGCTCATGATGCTGATTTTTAGTTATTCACATTCGACACTTTTTGCTATTTGACTCTTGAAGCTGCCTCATTCCTGAAGTATGTGCAACATCTTCAGACTGAAAGATAACTTATGGGTAGCCTAGTAGCCTCTCAATTTATTTTTTATCATATTAGTATAACTATTCAAAAAAAACATTACAGCCCAGTTATTAAGTTGTATGTAAGATGGAGATATTTTTTAAGTCTTGTAATTGTATTTTTTGCAGGTTTGCAGCAATTGACTTATACAAACAATAAATTAAATATGAATTTCATTCATGAACTGTTCTTTCATTGAAGGGTAAAAAAATTCCTCCATTTTAATAATTATTTTTGGAAAATTATTGATAGATCTCTATAGTTTACCTATAATTACACTTTGAGTTGAAGTTTTTAAAAACTCTTTTTATTAGATTCCTATATATACCTAATATTACTTTAAAATGCCTAAATGAAATTCAGTACATATATAGATAAAATATCTAATTAAATAATTTCTATCCATATCTAGAAAATAATTATTGATTTATTATAAAATTTTTATTTTACCTTTTTTCTCTTCTTTTCATCCCTTTTTTCATTCACCATCTCCATACCTGAGCAAATTCCAACCCCAATTGCTACTCCTTATTCACCGACTGCAAAACTCGAGCTCCCCATCATCATCTCCTTCCATTCCTAGTCCTTTACCTCCTTTCTTCTCTATATCCTCTTTCTTCATTGCTATTGAGTTTGTGCTCACACTTGCTACATTAAAGAGGCTCACTTCTCTCTCTTTCTCCCTTTTGTTCTTAGGTGGGCTAAGATGGGAAAGATCACGAACAAAAAGACCAATTAAATAGTCGCTAGACGATGCAAAGGAGTAGTCTCAAGCATCAACAATATCAAAGAGAAGGGGAGATCCTGCCTAAGAGGAGTTACCTGACCCAATGGCAAAAGGACAGATCGGTTGAAAAATCGTCGATGTTTGTACTTAAGGCATGGGCTGACCTCCGTTAAAGCGGCGGATCCTAGTGGGAGACGAAGGAACCTTGCTTAGGAGGGACCTATATCATGAGTAGATAGCAGAGACTGTCTTAAGATTACGAGCAGGCCTTCTGGCCCTCCGCTAGCCAGGTGAGCTTATGGAGAGGCTCCAAGTATTGAGAGGAAACCTCGCCTACCAGGCGTAACTTATATGGATTGAGGATAATATATCGATTAAATGTAATATTAGAAATTTGTTAGAGATAATCATAGAAAAACTTTATATAATATTAGATAAGCTCTATGAACTAAAGAGTAAATTTTTAAAAAAATATATAAATTAAATTATAATTATAGGTAAACCATGGGATCCTATTAATAATTTATCCTTATTTGTGTAAGCAGCATAATCCACATCAAATGAAAATATTGGAGTAGTGCTTCATTCTTTGGGGATTTATCCATATCAATTAAATTTGTTTTTATTATTCATTTTACCAATAAAAATTGAATATCTGCGTCCATCAACATCAATTTTAATAAATAATTACAATTCACTTTCAAAATTTACATTTATTATCATTAAAAATTGTTTTAATTATATAGTTTCTATAAAATCATATATTAACTTCTATTATTTTGTTTGATAAACTTTTAGTTAAAATTTATTATAAAAGTAAAACTATTTAAGTAGAAATTATCTGCAGCTTAAGAGTTCTGTAGCCGCCGGCCTCAGAAAGGTCCGATACCCGCTCGCGATGCCCGTGTAAAAAAAAGATGCAAATAGCAGAGTGATACTCGCGTGAATACGATCGCCTCGCGAGAATACGCTGTCGCCTTGCATGAATACGCTGCTGCCTCTCGTGAATACGCTGCCGCCGAAATCAATGCAGCTCCGCGATGCCCTAATATGAAGGTCGATGGTTAAATGATGCGATCAATGGCTGAAATTTTGTTAAGATTTAATTATGGTTAAATCTTCTAATAGAATTTATTGCAGGATGTGAAAAATGAAAAAATAGATATTTTAGATGTAATAATTGTAATATTTTGAGATTTATGGTGAAATTCGTAAATTAGCCCAATTTCTATGTCTACCGTGTAAATGTTCCTAAAAAATATTATAATAATTTAAAAATATTTTATTGGCAAAACTTATATATATAATATATATATTATGTTTACATTCTCTTCTTATTCCCCTGCATCAAACGGCATTGATCAACTTGTACAAAACGTTTCATACCATGCTGGGCTTTCCAGACTCCGACGATCGCCGGAATCCCCTTCGCCGGAGGTCACACCTGCTCCTTTTCCCTGATGCCAGCGGGCTCCAACTCCTCGCCACCGATCAACCCAATCCTCCATATTTGTTAGAAACTCCTGCCGTCGGGTACCCCGCAGGGGGCCAGAATCCGGCGGACCCCGGGCCCGGAGCCTGGGGCCTGCACGAGGCAGCAGCAGCCGGCGGCGGCGGGCGCGGGCTCGGGCTCGGGCTCGGGCTCTGCACGGAGGGCCTCGGCTGCGAGAGCTGCGAAGGAGGGACCGAGATCGAAAACGACGGCGGCGCGCTGGCGTCGGCGGAATTGCGCCGCCAGCCGGTTCATGAAGGCGGTGGAGCCGGTTCATGAAGGCGGAGCGGCGGGACGGGCGGTTGGTGCTCCGGGAGTTCGAGATCAGTCCGCCGCCGGAGATCTTCCGCGCCTCCCGCCGCGACGGCAGGCTGCGGCTTCAGCTCGTCGGGAAGCAGAGCGAGGACTATTAAATTTAAAATCTAATTCAAATTATTTCTGCACAATTCTTTTTAGCGCAAATTACATCCAGGTCTTTGAGTTTAGCGCTTAATATCACACAGATTCACATTTTTTAAATTATAACATCGAGTCCCTGCGCTTTAATAAATATCAAATAGATTATTTTTTAATATTTTTTAAAATTATCATTTTACCTCCTGCCCCTCTCTCTCCTCCCCATCCACCGGCAGTCGCCCGACCCACCGGCATCCTCGCGACACGCCGGCGACCGCGCCGCCCGCACGCGTTCTTCGGATCTGGAGGAGAGAGAGGGGCAGGGGATAAAATGGTAATTTTAAAAAATATTAATAATAAAAAATAAAAAACGGACCCATTTGATAATTTATTAAAACTCAAAGACCTCGATGTTATAATTTTAAAAACGTGAATCTGTGTGATATTAAGCGTTAAACTCAAAGACCTGGGTGTAATTTGCCCTTCTTTTTATTTAAGGATTAATTGCATATAGGTTTATGAGGTCTTAGCATTTTCACATACTAATCCATAAATTTCGAATAGTAATCCTTAGGTCCCTAAAATCTTAAAATTTTTGCAAGCTAATCACCAGATTATAAAACGTACTACTTAAATCCCAAGGGATAGTGATCTATTGCCAATTTGCCATATCCCTTATCACCTATAATGTTCACATTCAAACACGGTGACATGTAGAAGGACCAAATAATAATAAATTATAAACTTCATGGATCTAAATTCTATGATTCATAATCTGTGGACTAGCATGAAAAATACTAAAGACTTAGGAAACTAAATATTGTGATTCAAAATTTATGGACCGTAAATCACTAGAAATTTATATGTAATTTATCTTTTTTTAACTTATTTTATGTTAAAAAAATTACTTATTGAAATAAATTTAATTTACATTTACTCACTCATATTTAAATAATTTTATAACTAAAATGCCTTTTTATTTTAATTTTAAAATTAAGTTACATGCGTACATTACATATGAAAATGTCATTGGGAGTGGTTTTTAAAATTGAAAATGTGTGGGATGTTATATGAAAATGTGCATCTATATGTCAAATAATTTGGATATATTTGCCTATTTTATCTGAATATTCAATGCCTCTAATTTTATGGCTCATAAATATTTTAAATTTTCTAAAGGAATAATAATTCAAATATTAATTAACAAGACAAAGTAAATAGACATCCTAAAATGTGTATTTCTTATATGCTGAATTAAATGGAGCTACATTGCCTTTTTTTTATGAAATACATTTTATATAATTTTTTTTAATACAAATAAAAATTTAAAAAAATATTTCTGTCTTGCATGCAGCTTATATTGTTGTTTGGATCCTTAACTATTAGAAAAGTTTAAGCAGATCTGAAAGACGTAATAATTTACTTATTCTACACCTAATAATCACTTGTTGAATTCAATTATTTTTTTGACAGTGGCACACACTCCCTGTTTAGCGCAAGGACCAAAACAGGATCAAAATAATACTAGTTTAAAAAAAAAATAATAATAATAAATAAATTATTTTAATTATTTTACACAAATTTTAATATAAAAAATAATNATTATTATTATTATTTTTTAAATTAGTACTATTTTGGTCCTGTTTTGGTCCTCATGCCAAACAAGGCTTATAGGTAGGACAGGTACTAAGCCAGTGACGATAGAGGTGGCAATTTTTGACTCGACTTGAGTTCGACTCGAATTTACTAGGTATGGGTCAAGCTTATAGACGTTTATAGAGTATTTTTAATAAATGCTCAATCTGAACCCGACCTGACCCGACCCGATTATGTCCAACCCAAACTCTTTAATAAACGAGTTAAAATTCATGACCCATACCGAAAATTTTCAGGATCAAATTCTAGTCGGGTTCACGAGTTGGGTCATATATTGTCACTCATGATATGGTGATGGCGATGAGACTAGGATGGCAATATTGCTTGGAGGGTCGAGTACTTGCCAATCTATTTTTGAACGGACCATTTATGCTTGTCTTGAAACCGACCGAATTATTAAACAGGTCAAATCTTAAGACCCAACAACTCGTTTAATATTTTTGTTACATAAAACATCAAAATACATAATAAACTCCATGCTTTTATATTTTTACTTGATATAATCACAAAATTTATTTACCAAAATTCATACCAAAATTAATTTATCTAAAATTCATCTATCAAATCGATATTAATTACGTTGATATTTTGTCGGCTAAATAAGAAAAAAATTTGTCTAAATATTAAGTCTTAGATTCAAATCACACTGCTAGTAATTTATTAATTATTTTATTAAGCAGATCGGTCCATCAACTCGAATAATGATCTTTTACATATAGTTGGAGTTAAATCAATTTAAAATTTAGACCGACCACCAATTCAACTGAGTCGGATTTAAATCGAACAATGGTGTGAGTGCCTGCTCTCTTGGCTTATGGCAAGATCAGAAGCCTTCTCAACAAGCCAAATTTCTAGATTTTCATTAAGGAAGAAAAAGAAATAAAAGGAAAGAGAAAATAAAGGGATTCTTTTGTGTAATTATAGCTATTTTTTATAAGTATTTTCGTCGACTATGAATAGAACTTTAGAATTAGCAGAAGAAGAACAAATTCTCAAATCACGCAGTTATTCAATACATCAAAAGGGATAGAAACTTTCGCAATTATTAATAAGTATTTGGGGATCGAGAAAATTGATAAATTTTATAAAAATACAGATAAGACGACTGTCAAGAACAGTCTAAAAGACAGTACGCAACCAAAGATTTTAATCAATAGGATGCTTCATAAAAAAAAAGACTTATTATTGAAGAAGTAACTCGTCGAATATTATTTTTTTAACTTAAAAGGCAGAAAAGTCTTGTATTTGATTGCCTTCTGTTTTTCCTTGACATTTTATAGGCATTTTTGAATAAAAATGTCAACATATAAAATATCATTTGATCACATTTTAATATATAATAATATATTATCTCAAAAATCAGGTAAACATTATTGCCTTGGTCATTTTTTGGGTGGCCTACAATATAATATTATGAAAATTAAATATTTGTTTAAAATTTGGTCCAAATTGTTCTACTGATTCTCACGCGTTTGCAGTAACCCATTCATGGTGCAGAAAAAGGAGGCTTCTTTTCTGCAAACTCTATTTTCTCTCATTTGTTACCTTTTATCTCTTTAATTTTTTTTTTTGAATATTTACTTCACACTATTTAACTTTATTTATACATTACACATTCATTCTTAGTTAATTACGCTATACACATTCAAAACATTATAAAACTTATATACACACACTTGAGTTAAAACTCAGTCAAAATCTATTTAAAAAAAAAATATTTCGTTGGTACATTAAAATTACATTTTTATCTTAATAATATATTTTTTTTCTTCCTCAATGCCACACTAAGTACTGATCTGTCCTAAAATTAATTCACATCGCAAATATCTCCTTCCCTTGCCACCACCTAAACATCAAAATTTTAAAATTTTCACTCAAAATATATTTAAATATCTTTAAAATAAAATGATGAAGGGCTTAGATTTTTTATAACCTAACTATAATTAAGTCATTGAAAATTTATGATTACTCATTATAATGAAAATAAGTTAAAATGTGTATGTAAGATTTTATAATATTTTGAGTATGCATAACGCAATTAATAAAGAATGAATGAGTAATTCATAAATAAAACTAAATGGTGTGACATGTAGGTAAATATTTCTTTTTTTTCATTATTCTTTGGTATCGTCATATTTTAATTACCCATTTTATACATATTTTTCGAGCATTGATCGCAACTTTGACGATTCATTCGGATCACACATGGACGGTACTCGAGTTGATCAAGTGTTGTTTCATTTTTCATCTAGATAACTTTATTCTTAAACGGGTAAAAAAATAATGACAGAGTGTAGTACAATAACATATAAAGTGGCAAATTTTAATCTGAAAAAATGCAAAAAACCAACTAGACAATACGATATTGTTAGCTCTATGCTATCGATTATGATTGTTGCCAATCTTTGAGGCCCTAAATAGCGAAGCCAAGCTATTGAGAGAGAAGCCAAGCTATCGTAAAGAAGGGAACACTCATTTTCAAAAAAATATTATTCTTCTTCTTCCGCTAGTTTCTCTCATCCTAGTGCTTCTTCAATCAGAATTGTCGCTTTCTTCTCAAACTCTAGTCTTTCTCATGGACAGAATCACTTTATGCTATCGCTAGAATTCAATATATTGGTTAGGAGCACTCAGTCATCTTGTTCAACAAGAACACAATGTATCAAATTGGCCTCTCTTCCCTTATGAGACGGCATGTTGCATTAGAAGATTGATATAGGAAGCAAGGCCGCGTGAGCAATATAATATGATTTCGCATAAAAACACGATCAGGTGAGCATGCTTTTGCATAAGTTATCCGATGCACCTAAGTACTTTTTGTTGTTAAAACTGCTCGTAGGAATGACAGTAAATAACTCATAAGGATCACAATTGAGCGTGTTTAAGCTAGATTTAATAAACTCCTAACCTACATAGTTTCGTTGACAAACCTATAGCAGCTCATACCTTGGCTCGAGTCCTGCGCGTTAATATACAAATTAAGGCGTGTTTGACCCCCCCAACCTACTCCAAGTTAGATACTGTATATATATGATAAATTTAATATTTTTAATCAAAATAACAAATAAAAGTCTAATATTGATAACATTAACAATGTGCATCCTAATCCCACTAACCAACCAATGGTGTTCATATGTAAGACCCAGTCCGATCCCGAGAGAACACCATACCATCGTATTAGAGGCAAATCATGACAAACTAAACGAGCATAGATCTGACTATTTGAGAACTTACCATAGCTAAAGCCCCTCCCTGATGCAAATTCTCTAGACTTCTTATATGGTCCTATGCATGAGGTTGATTTCATAAGCTCCATACAGAAATAAGATTAAATTCAAGAAGCATTTGGTTCATTATTATTTCGATATTATGTTATGTAATTTAAATATTTTTTTATTAATAATTTTATAATTTTATAAAAAAATATTTATAAATATCATTAAACAAAACAATTATTTTCACTTCATAACAAAACACCACATCAAAATAATATTAAACCAAACATTCTCTTAGAATAAAATTATACTAGGGATTATGTCGTACTTATAAACATTCAAGCTAGCTAAGTAAAAGAATTTAATAAAAAAAAATTTAGGTTACTTCTATAAACAATTAATAGCGAAACATGAACCCAAACATACTTAAGAAAATTAAATAAAATTCCTAGGAATTAAGCCTCCAAATAATGGTCCAACAACTCACATCAAGATCTAATATATAAACATGTAAAGAAAATAAAAATTACAAGTAAAATAAATTCACATATCTATATGTGAAGAATCCATACAAGATAGAGGTAGGAAATAGAAAGGATCAACCACGAGAAAGGAGAGAGGAGAGATATGTAGAGAGAAATAGATACTCAAGATAACTCAAACCGTCAATCCAAGGGAAATGAGGCATTGAGTGAAAAATAAGCTTGCTTCGATGAATGAGGTAGCGACAGCCTCAGGGTAAGCACTAGTGGCGGCCCCTAAGGATGGTGACAATGGCGTTAGGTGGTGATGGTGCTGATGGCGGGCTCTAAGGACGAGCGAGAATGGGTTGGGGAAGCTCCTCTTTACCTAATTAGGCAATTACCAACTCCAATGTCCCTTAATCTCTCTCATTCTAGCCTATTTATAGTCAAACGCTAATAATCTTTACCATTAGATCACTATTAGTTGATCTAAGAGCTAAGAATAGAAAAGGTAACTATATGAGGATTATTGGGCTACTATATCAAAAAAAGGTCAAATAACACCTTACAAATTAGCCCATCAAGTAATGAACTCTCTCCCCCAGTAAGCTCAAAACATAGTAGTCTCACCCTCCCACCTCACATAATATATATGTACATGATATAACGATACAAAAGCGCATAAAATAAATACAATAAAGAAAATAAAATGCGATATATAGAAAAGTATACGATAGTGATGGAATCGCTCTACAGGTGGTGCTTGATGCCAATTAGAGAGTCGATATCAGAAATGCTTTGCATCACTCCCCTGATGACAAGGCTCAAATTCTCGAATCATGGAAAGAAGGTATGGCTACCCTGGCCTCAATTCGGGTCAAAATGAGCTTAGTCAACTACTAATGTAAAGAATTTCAAACATTCAGATGGTAGCAACCTGATCTATGAAATCTTTGACAATGTCTAGCAGATTTTCAAGGGGAAACAAAAGCCCAAGAAGGGCAGCAGACCAAAATAAGTAAAGGAAATCTACATAGAGCTCATTCAAAAAAAAAAGAAAAGAAAACTATAGAAAAAGTTCAGCTATTACAAATACTTGTGTTGAAAGGCTAAGAGCCAGATGTAAGAGTAGAAAGGAAAAAGGAAAGGAAATAGAAGAGGAGAAACAAAAGAAAGTAGAGAGCAGATAACTTAGATTTAGAGAGAGCGTTTTATTTCATCAAAAAGCTGATCTATGCTTTTTGTTCAGTTCATAAATAAAAGAAATAACTTGCTTGAAAAGTAAACTAAATGCCAACATAACCCAAATAAAATGTTTTTTTTTTTGAAAACTCCGATACTCCTTGAACTGCTGAGCTTGAATGCACGAGATTAAAATTGAGCTTTTTACTCATTTTACTCCCAAAATTAAATATTTATACTTGTCACTTCATACTTTAAATGTATAATTACAAGCATTATCCTCTCATAATAATGAATAGTTAGATTTTCATCTCCTTTAACAAGATGAATGACTAAATCCCCAATTTAATGAAAGTGGTGATGTTTGTAATTATGTATTCATAGTATGGAATTACAAGTATAAATATCTAATTTTGGGGGTGAAATAAGTACAAAGCTCAACTTTAGAGGTGACATACGTAAATCTCCCTAATCAAAAATATAGCATAGACTTCAGCATTGTTGCATTGATCATTATTGCAACATAAAAGCATCATAATCTGTTCATCAAAGATATTCGAACTTCCAATGTGTACCTATATGTGTTTTATTCGTGATTTGCATATTGAAAACAGCCATAGTGCCAATGCTGACTGTTCTTGTGACTGTACAGTTGTTGAAAGAGCTTTCAAACTATCACTTGAGCGGCTGCTAACCTGGCAATAGGAACCCTGCAGACACAAATTATACGTCATAAAATCATAATTATACATATAATGCTAATTGAATCTAAAACCTTAGTTGAATCTATAAATATATATAATCTACATATATATACTTTGTCATACACTACACGTACATCATAGATACAGTTATGCAAGTGAAATCATATGCAAGTGAAATCATATGCAAGTGAAATCACCAAAATAGGCTCTCATAAGTATATATTTAGTTGATTGTGACTTCAAAAAAAATTATTTCTAGGGAACAGAGCTGGTTTCAATGAAGGAGAAAAGTTAATTTGTATAGTTTTCAAGCAATGATCAAGTTTTAGTTTTGAATATAATTGCAAGTTCAGAATCACTTTCATCATTCTAGAAATCTTTTCGATTTTTTATTGAGCTACGCAGCATTGTTCTAAAACAACTTTTATACACATCATATGAGCCATTATGGCTTATATTTACATAATAGTTCATCCAAAATCCAAGCTAAAAGGCCTGGATTAAACAGCATCATAATCAGCAATGAATTCATGGTAAATCTTCATAGAATCAAATAAAAACCATTCACAAAGGTCATCACAATCAGCTGTGACGATTATGCTATCATAAGTTACTTCTAACCTAACTGAGAAGATACGTTTTCCATTGATGTAGAAAATTTATTGGCATCACACCTAAATATCCAATATTTTCATCCATCACCACCTTCAAATGGAGCTAGAAAAAATGTTATTTTATTTTTTTTAAAAAATGACCACATCATCTTGAAATCACAATATTTACATGTTTTAAAACATATAAAATGTAATTTTTATACTTTAATATGGCATGTATGCAAATATTACTAAGGGAGCATTTAGTTCAACATTTCAATGCAATCTAAAAGTTAATATTATTAATATTATCTAGATCTCCATGTTATATAGCAATTATTATTTGTTATCTAGCAATTACATGTCACCCCTAAAGAAAATATTTTTACTTATTTAATCCCCAATGTTACATATTTGTATGTCACTTTATACTTTGAATATATAATTATAAATTGCACCTATTTATATTGATGAATAACCAAATCTTTTCTCCTTAAATAAGAAGGGCTAGACTTTTCCCAACTTGATGAAGGTGTTGCAGTTTGTAATTATGCATTCAAAGTATAAAGTGTCATATGTAATCTGTAATTTTATGGTTAAATGAGTAAAGAGTTATTCTTTAAAGGTGATGTATGTAATTTCTCATAAAAGTAATTTACCCTTGAAATTTTCAACCTCCAAATTACATCGGGGTCCCTAAATTTAAGGTATAATATCACTTAGGTCTATAATTTTAAAAATTTAATATCTGGGTCCCTGATTCAAATATATATATATATATATATATATATATATGGAATTCAATTTCCATTGGGTGTTCCCCCCAAAATTGGCGATCACGGAGCTCCGCTGAGGACCGTAGAAGGGCAACCAACGAGCTACTCATGGCCTCACAACCCTTGCGTGGCCCTCGCGTGAGGCTGTGCAGCCGCTAGCCTCCCATGGTGGGGCCCGTCTACATGCCAACTTCCCTCCTCGCACACCCCTCGCGAGCAGCTGATATAGCCGTGTAGAGTGAGAGAGAGACGCGAAGGCCCGAGAAAGGAAAAGAGAGAGAAGCGTATTCTGGGTATTTTAAAAAATTTTAATATTAAAAAATTATAAAATGAACCTGATTAATATATATATATATATATATCGGAATCAGGAACCTAGATGTTAAATTTTCAAATCATGGACTTGGGTAATATTATTCTTTAAACTCAAGGACCTAGATGTAATTTACCCTTGCTTTTACTTACATCTCTACTTCCCTTGTTCTGAGTTTCCTTAGTTCTCTACCATTCGTTTATCTGTTCATTAATGATGTGGAATCTAGATCTTTCCCAACTTAGGGTGACATCTTAGATGTCATCTTAGTGAGGTAATTTTGTAATTTTTGACAATATAACATAAACAAGTTATCAAATGAAATAATTATTTTCTCTAAGTAGCATGGTAATATTACAATGACATTGAACCAAATATTCCATAATTCTATCATAAATTTTTAAAATCCGTTTTAAAATTTTTGCGCCAACCATTCCTTGAATATTATATATGTTAACAAGTGACAAAAAATGAAAGTATCAGGAAAATAACCTGAATGGCGAGCATGAAACATAGTCAAGTCCAGCTTCAGCAAAAAAGGCAACAGAAGACGGTTCTCCCCCATGCTCACCACATATTCCCACCTAATTCATTTGCACAAAAGATTATCACATGTAAGAAATTACACATATACAAATTCACAGAAGTAAACATTGTGGCTCACCTTTAGGTCAGGCCTAGTCCTGCGACCTCTTTCAATAGCAATCTTGATAAGCTGACCAACTCCTTTCTGGTCAAGAACCTATTTAGGCAGAGGGGAAAGGACATTTAGAAAAAAAAAAAGAAAAGCATTCGAGTAGAAAATAACCTTAAGCCTATTTGTTCACAAAATTTAATTTTAACAAGATTAAAATTAAATTTAGGTGTTAAAATTAAATTTAGGTGAATATACTTTTTATTAAAAGAGTGAATAATGTGAAATAAAATTAATTATTATGCTGGAATGTGTGAAGGATGTGATGTAAGTTAATTATTATTCTAGTATGTGTGTAGGATGTCAAATAAAGTTAATTTTTTATTTTAAATTATGTGTATGAAGTGAAACATAGTTAATTTTTAATTCAAATTTTATGTGTGATGTGACATACTAGTTTAAATTTAACTGGGTTAATTTTAAACCTGTTGAACAAACAAGGCCTTAACCTTTAAGTATTTTTATTAATTATTACACGATTGAATAATATCCTCACCTAAATGATTCATTATTTTTCTTAATTACATGTAAGCGTAATGGGTCCACAAATAGTGCGAGTTGACGAGTCAAAGAAAAGATCCTTTTGGGATTTAATTAGATCAAGTTTTGAATCAAGTTTAGTTATGACCCGACCCATTGAAATACCTACATCGACAAATAGACTGGCTTGACCTATTGCGAACTGTCGCGCTAGTTGCGGGTTATCCTGCTCATCTGATATGGCTAGATCATGGTAAACATAATTTTACAGGCCAAATGTTATATAAATTTAGAAGATGAAATGTGAGTTGTACTCTTCGCTGCATGGTACAGTACTAATAACCTCATCAAAACGATTCATTTTTTATTGTTTACAATAGTCCATTCATCCAGCATCAACCCTCAACCTTTCATTTGATCTCAAAATAAGTTACTAGGAGTGGTACGTTGGAACCAAGTTTAGGCTGATAAACTGGTGGTGAACACCTTTCAACTAAAACCAATGGTAGGTGCTAACATTTGTATATTACAATCTCTACATATTGTTAATCATCCGAGGAGGGACAAATCTTATATGTATGATGTAGGACAGGTGAATGGTAATGCAATTTTAGAGATCAGTAAATTCTATGTTGTAAAATAATCACAAATTAATCCAAAAATTTCAGTGTACAATATTGTGATGACTAAGAAATTTACCAAACTTGCCAAAAAAAACTGATTCTTCCAAATTTTTAAATAAATTGGATTGAAGGTAATTTAAAAAACTACCCACTCTGATTAGGGCTCAATTCAATTTTTAATAAATTAGAAATGGGAAATAGGATCACAAGTCTTCACAATATTTAATCAACAGTAATTAAATTTACACTCAATAATGACAGGTCACACAGATGAAACAAATTCAAGTAAATCTCAAGCTAGCAGAAAGATCCAGAGTATTCGATTTAACCAGGGTAAATGTTTGCTAGAATTCGTACCTGAGCCATGAAATTCAAAAATCAATTTGCAATTTCTAAAGAACTTAGGGTTGCGTCGGGCCCATGAGGAATGCGCGGTCGCGCGGAAAGCAGGGTGAGCTCGCTCGAATGCAGACGCGCGGTCACTCGGAGAGCGGGTACTGGGCGCTAGTGAGCGAGTCAACGAGTAGGGGTGATTGCACCGGCCAGTGATCCTAATGCAGGCGCATAGGAAGCAAGACGAATGCAAGCGCATGGACTAGTAAGCTGGGCGTAGGCACGTGAGTCGCGAACGCGGGGACAGACAAGCTGGGTGCGGGTGCACGGACCAGCGAGCAAGGCGCAAGCTCCTATGATGATGGAGCTAATGTTGCTCGGACTCGACAACATCACAAATGATCTAGTCTTTCCCTACATGGAATATCGATTCAATCCAGAATCAAATAATCACAAGAGAGAAGACATCAATTTTCTTTCAATATTAGGAAAATAAAGATAACAAGGAGGCGTTTATATAGACCTTGATACAGACTGAGTCAATAAAGAAAAATATATAATGCAATAACTTTCTCACAGAAATGAGAAATACTAGACAACATACTTAAAATAAAAACAACTAATACAGAATAAATGCAAGAAATAAAATCAACCAAAAATAGAATATCTCATCAATCAGAATGAATGGAGAGATTTTCAATCTGCTAAGTCAGCAATCCGCATCATCTATCTTTCCCAATATGTCCTGACCATCAGTCGATCTAAATCAAATCAGTGTGGCCAGATCTCGGTTATCGGCAATAAGCTCTGCCAGGCATGAATCGACGGTCAATCATGATGTTCCCACTAATGTACTTTAATAATCATCTCTTCACATGAGAATCCATTCATGTGAAATTTACTCCCCCTCCATTGGCCCATTTAACCCATCATATGCATGCCACAAAGATCCCACTCAACTACCAAGAGGTATAGTGAGTCATGCTTTTAGAATTTAATTTTTCGACCATAGTAAGCTTGCAAACCCATGGGAGCACCTTGCATAAACTGCATGATCCTGGCTAAACCACAGCTGTGATACGACCCATTAGGTGAGTAATACTTTAGGGAACTAAGTTAAGCATACACAAGTAATGGGCCCCTTCCAACCTAAAAGCCTAGATCAATGAGTAATAGCAACATATGCATACAAACATTTTAACTAGTTGTTGATAATCCAATAAAGGATAATTCTCATGTTTACTCCAACATTAGAAATACAACCATTTTACAGCTAACTATTATACTCAATATTTAATTGAACTCTTTTTTATGTTACAAGACACATTTTTTCTAATTTTATGGAGAAATTTTTCAAGGTTCCAAAAAGATTCACTACCATCCATTCACTTAAGATCAACCTCCCAACTTCATCCGAACTTTGAGGTAGAAGTGGATTACTTGTATGAAATAAGTTGTAAGGACACTGTCATTTTGCTCGCTCTATTTATTCTCACCTCAAAAGGGTCATTTTGCAGGATTCCCTTAGATATGTAGATTGGTAGAAATTTTCCAACATCATCTCTGCTGTAGCCAAAAGTCATCTGTGTTAAGTCATTTGTTCCAAAAGAGAAGAATTCTGCATGCTCCGCAATCTGCAAATAGAAGATCAAAATATAGCAAAATTCACACGATGATCTAATGAGGCACGAATATAAATAATAACCTATGGCTTATCTTAAATTTCAAAATGCTTCAAATTTAATCTTAAATTTTAATTAAGCTTTTGTAACTTATTTAGTTAAGCATCAGAATAAAAAAATATTTTCAGAGAAAAAATGGATTGAAACATCCAAAAAATAAGACAGTTAAACCTTAACGTTAGGTCTTGGTTGAAACCAGCAACAATTTAGATTGGTATCAAGCAAGGATCTCATCAAATAAGTCAAAAAAAAAACACTCAAAAATAAACCTTGTCTTTCAATTAAGATTTCACCTCATCAGCTACTAGGGCAGCCCTTGGGACTTCAATCATTGTTCCCACCTTGTAGCTTATGTTACTATTCATTGCATTGAAGACCTTTTCAGCTACACCATGTATTAGACCAACCTGATGCCACAGTTCCTGCCATTCGTAAAATATCAATAGCTAAAAGACTGAAATAACCTGTCCCAAGGGATTAAAGAAAAACCAAACACTACTATCAGAAAAAAAAATCAAACAATATCTTTGGATTATCATATTTAAAAAGTTTGCTAGTAACAAAGAATTTGCCAATGCTGCATTGTAAACTAGAAGATCAACTATAATAGAAGAGACTTCTGGAGTAGGGTCAAAAACTAAAAAGGACATCTTAAACTCGCTTTTGCAAGTATATTTGAGCAACTAAATAAGTACACAAAAAAGTTTATTGTCATTCCTAGTTCTTATCAGCATAAATACAAACAACAAATAACAAAAACCTAAATCTGTAAAAACTTGGGGTGATCCACATAGATTCTCTTCATTCAACAATGCTCTCTATAAGCATAAGTGAACCCAGATCGTGCCTGATGACAATATAAACATAAATACACAAGAAAAAAATATGAAGGTGGTCATTTAGAGCAATTGGTGATTACAGGAAGCAAACTAAATCCAGAAGGCAATTTCACTGGAAAGGACTTCTTAGGAGCTAACATAAAAAATAAAAATCAAAGTCATAAATAGATAAACCAGAATGTAATAGTATAATACAGTAATACAAATAATCATAACAAGAGTCATAACTATGTGGATAATTGTAGTAATTCTACATTTGAAGACATAACCTCTTTCTAGTTCATCATTCAATTAAATCTGTGATAAAGATAGGCCATGCCTGAGGAGTTCCAGCAAGTGGAACCATTATTTCCGGAAGAACTTTGACCCCTTGATTGTTCATAGAAATGGCAGCTTCAAAAATTGCACGCACTTGCATCTCAGTTAATTCTGGATATGATATCCCAAGCCTGAAAGAAAATCATACCCCTCGGAATATATACAAGCTCTACAGAATCTCCAATCAAGAGATTTATACTCTGAAAAAAGAGATAATGAGTGTCTAAAATGTTTTCCCTACAATGATGAATGACTTGAAATAATATAACTGAGATCAGGTTAATAGTTGCTCTGTCATGCTTTTGATGTACATTAGTAAAACTATTACAATAACAGCACTGCTATTCTCCCAAACCAAGTAGGCTCTATTTAGTAATAAGTATAAAATCAAACATAATAAAATGCATGGATTTCAACCAAACATAACCTTTTTTCATAAGCACTAAAGATCTTGAAATCATTATAGTTGAAGAAAGATGCTTGAGCATAACTTCTACTTGATTTTCTTACCCATAAACCATAAAAATCTTGTCATATCATCTATTTCACTATAGAAATGATATCCATTAAGTGATCCCACATGAATAAGGTTATGGATGCGAATGATTACTATAATTCATACTAGGTCATACTAGAAGGTAAATAGATTAGTTACATATGTAATGCAAAATCTTGAAATATCCCTAAAGTAGAGCTTGTTCAATATCTGTGTGAAGGGAAAGTAATTTGTCGAACCTACAACCACGGAAACCAAGCATTGGATTCACTTCTGAAAGCTTCTCTACTCTAGAGATAACCTCCTCCTGTGCCATGCCGGTTTCTGAGGACAATTCCTGTACAATGTCCTCGATGTTGCCTTCTGGAAGAAACTCGTGAAGTGGAGGATCCAATAGTCGGATTGTCACTGGAAGTCCTAAAAATTAGTGATCAAATTATCAAGAAAAGTAGGCGCTTTAGATGCATTGGATTAATTATACAAAACAATGGTAAAATAGATAGTGATATTATTAGTAGAATCTAAGCAAGATGAATAAAGTAGAAAATGCATCTGATATATTGTGTGGTAGAAAAATTCTACTCAAATTAAAATATAAATTTTATAGAACAATAGTAAGACTAGCGATAACGCGTCGTTGCCGGGTCCTAAGCCCCGGATGAGAAACGCGGAGGGCTGCGTTGGGCAGTCAACAGCCAGCGTAAAACTTGTCGAATCAATCATAACATGAATCCTTTAGAAAATTGCGCTAAAGCTAGGGCGTTCCCTGGAAGCGACGCGCTGTATTGCATACAGTGAAAAATGGGCAAGGGCCGCTGCATCGGCGCCCGGGTGTAGTGAAAAGTGAGCAAGAGTCCCCACATCATGGACGGATACGGGTAAAGAAGCTAGTCCATCATACTAGAACTCAAGTCAGTAGGATTAGATTAGGAACTTGGAATATAGGCAGCCTGACGGACAAGCTAATGGAGTTAGTGGATATTATGATTCATAGAAAGATTAATATTTTATGCCTGCAGGAAACAAAATGGGTTGGAGAGAAAGCTAAGGAAATTAATAGCTTAGGTTTTAAACTTTGGTACTCTGGTAAGAATAAAAGTAAGAATGAAGTGGGTATAATTCTGGATAAGAGCTTGAAGGATCACGTAGTGGAAGTTAAGAGAAATTGTGATAGAATTATGACTTTAAAAATTATAATCAATGGAATGATTATTAACATTGTAAGTGTATATGCTCCCCAAGTTGGCTTGGATGCAAGCATAAAAGAAAAATTTTGGAATGATTTGGAAGAGTTAATACAAGAGATACCTCAGGAGGAAAGATTATTTATTGAAGGAGATTTAAATGGACATGTTGGAAGTATTGCTGAGGAATTTAATAGTATCCATGGCGAATATGGTTTTGGAGATAAATGAGGAGGGTAAAACTATTTTAGAGTTTTCTTTAACATATGATCTTGTAATTACTAATACTTTATTCAAGAAGAGAGACAAGAATGGAACTTCAAGAACTCAAATTGATTATTTTCTTATAAGAAAACAAGATCGCTTGGATTGTAAAGATTGTAAAGTCATTCCAAGTGAATGTTTGACTACCCAACATCGATTAATGATTTTAGATTCCAAGATAAAGTATTGGAGAATAAATAATAAGTCAAAATCCTATCCTCGGACTTGATGGTGAAATCTAAATAATGAGAACAAAAGTATATTTAAAAAGAAGGTTCTAGAACTTGAGCAATGGAACATTAACAAAGAAACTGATCTTATGTGGTTGACAGTTGCTAACTGTATCCGTAAGGTGGCGAAAGATGTGCTGGGAGAATCCAAAGGAATAATTTCAAATAATAAAGATACTTGGTGGTGGAAAGATGATGTACAAGGAAAAATTAAGGAGAAGAAGATTTGTTATAGAAATTGGTTTAAAAATAAAAATAAGGATAAATGGGAGAAATATAAAGTGGTTCGACGAGAATCTAAGAAAGCAGTAGGCAATGCAAAAAATATGGCTCTTGAGGATTTATATAAGAAGCTAGACACTAAAGAAGGAGAAAGACAATTATATAGAATTGCCAAGGCAAGAGATAGAAAAACTAAAGATTTAATTGAAGCAAAATGTATTAAAAATGAAGATCAAAGAGTACTTTTCATGGAAGAAGATATCAAAGATAGATGGATAAGTTACTTTCAACAGCTTTTCAATGAAGGTTGTGAAAATTCAATTGATCTTACAGAATTCAGCACCCTACAAGAAAGTAAAAATTACTCTTACATTCGACGTATTAGTAAAGCTGAAGTCTGGAAAGCTTTAAAGAAGATGAAGCATAAAAAAGCAGTAGGACCAGATAACATCCCAATAGATGTTTGGCAGTGCTTAGGAGATGAAGAAATTTCTTAGCTCACTAGATTGTTTAATATGATTTTGAAGACTAAAAGGATGCCAAATGAATGGAGAAAGAGTATATTAATACCTATTTATAAAAATAAAGGCGATGTACAAAATTATGTCAATTATAGAAAAATTAAATTAATGAGTAATACTTTAAAAACTTTGGGAGAGGGTGATCGAACAAAGGTTACGCCATAATACTAAGGTATCA
>JAEMOT010000981.1:260948-282676 GCA_019297695.1 Apostasia ramifera
AAGATAGAAAAATCTCATCCAAAATCAAGGGTAAATTTAATAAAACTGTAGTAAGACCAGCGATGATATATGGTGCAGAATGCTGGCCTGCAAAGAGAAAATATATAAATAAAATAAATATTGCAGAAATGAGGATGTTAAGATGGATGTGTGGATATACACGAAAGAATGGAATGAGAAATGAGTATATCCGAAAGAAAGTTGGTGTTGCACCAATTGAGGATAAACTTAGAGAAAGTCGGCTTAGATGGTTTGGACATCTAAATCGTAGGCCGATTGAAGCTCCAGTTAGAAAAATTGAGTTATTGAATTTTGCCCATGTACAAAGAGGAAGAGGGAGACCAAAGAAGACATGACAAGAAACTATAAGGAATGATCTTAGTTACTTAGACTTAGATAAGAATTTGGTAACTGATAGGGCGCAATGAAAACAAAGGATTCATGTAGCCGACCTCACCTAGTGGGATTAAGGCTTGGTTGTTGTTGTTGTTAATAGTAAGACTAGCGATCATATATGGCGTTGAATGCTGACCTACAAGAAGAAAACATACAAATAAAAAAATAACATAAAAATGAAAATGCTACGGTGGATGAGTGGATATACATGAAAGAATGGAATGAGAAATGTGTATATCTGCAAGAAAGTTGAAGTAATATCAATTAAGAATAAACTCAGGGAGAGTCGGCATAAATGGTTTGAACATATAAATTGTAGACCAACTGAAGCTCCAATAAGGTAAAATGAGTTATTGGATCATGCCCACGTAAAAAAGGAAGAGAGAAACCAAAAATGACATGATAAGAAATTATAAGAAATGATAGCACACACTTAGTTATTGTTGTTGTATATTCTTATATGCTTAATCCACTTTGATAACGATTTCAAAAAAAGTTTACTATCATAAGTTAAATTTACAAAGTGTACCCAGCAAAATCACTTTTCTTATCAACATACTAACATTGAAGTAGACATAGTACTACTTTTTCAGTTAATATAGATTATAGAATTAAATAAACAACATCAATTAATAATGTCTAATCAGGAACACAATGGAACTAGAATATGCACATAATTAACATGACTTACAATAAAATCAATTGTATTGTACAACTGTCAGTCTTATTAGAGTAATTACCATCCATAGCTCGGAAAATGCCTTCAAAATCAGATCTTTGATAGGGTAGAAGCAAATCCAACGCCTTTTGCCTCTGTTCAGTAGTTAGTGCCATTATCATCTGCCTTACTGCTCTTATTCTTTCATCAGAAGCAAAGAACTGTAAAACCAGAAGGTCACCATAATTATTTTCTCACAGATATTTATTGTATCCATATATAAATATATACATACTTATAAATCCATATGCATGTATGTATTTATTCCTCTATTTTTACAAGTTTCAATTAAGTGCGTGTGATCACAGCTACACTCTTGCTTACTCTTTTCGGTTCACTGGTTAAAAAATGGAGGATATAATTATTCTGAAATTTATTATACCATATGCTCTGTTCTACACAAGCCAATTCCTTGGGCACCATTAGTTCTAGCCGTCTGTGCATCTCCAGGTGTGTCTGCATTTGCCATAACCTGGCAAAAAAATCAAGCTTAAATGAAAATAACTTTTAATAATGCTTATCATGACAAACTTAATGGACCTTTATAGTGTAAGAAGCCATGGAATGGAGAATCTTATCTTGAAAAGCTCAATAAAAATAGACTTCTTGGAATTGCATCCAAAGTGAATTGTTTTGAGTTCCCTCATATAATTTGAGTATCCTCTCAATCTTAGCATACCTTAAGTTGCCTGATATCATCAACCCAAGACATGAAAGTTTCTAAATCTCCACTAAGAGCTGGTGGAGCAAGTGGATGCTTTCCCATTACCACCTCTCCAGTTGATCCATTTAGTGATAGCCATTCACCTTCATGAATCACCTTGTCTCCAACACCGACAACCTAAGAGCACAGCAGACAAAAAAAGGAAACACATCATGCAAACAAAACTCGAGTACACATCAAATACATTGGGAGATTCATATGCCACACTAAAATTGTCTATTTACACATTAAATCTTCATTGCACACACTCAAGTTATATTGCAATTCCTACACGACATGTACATCCTATTGACATATTCTACAATCTAAGGAATATTCAGTTTCTTGTCGCATTCAAATGGTGTGATGTATGCATATATTCAAATTTAAAATGACATGTATGTAAATTTTTCAAATCAATAAATGGTCTGATATCTTACATCCTATCCTAGGTTAGATGTAGCTCCACTATATTAACACAACATTTACAACGGAGGACATAAGTCATAAAACATAATTCTAGTTTTGAGAATGTACAATGTAAATTCCATGAATTTGTTTCATTAATACATGAGTCAACAAGTTTATTATCACATTTATATAAATCCCCCAAAATTTTCATATTATATCATATAACAAAGAATAAGGGCTGCAACAAAAAATTTTCAAGAACATTCATATTCATGTAAGGTGTTTATCTTCTATTTCTTTTTTCCAGTAAATTTATCAGCAAAGAGATAATTAGAAATAGGAAAGCAACGGTGACAGCGTGTCAGTCATAGTACCTTGATTTTGTCATTAACACGAATGTCGGAGCAGCCAGATACGCAACATTTCCCCCATCCCCGTGCGACCACAGCTGCATGAGAAGTCATGCCACCTCTAGCAGTCAAAATTCCAACAGCAGCATGCATGCCTCCCACATCCTCTGGACTGGTTTCTGTCCTTACCTTCAGACATCAAAATGAAGAAAAAAATTCAAAAAATAAATAAATATAAAATAGAGCCTGCTTCAAATTAAAAATGGTTTCAAGGTTCAATCTCAACTTACTACGAGTTAATATGGGATTTTATTTCACACTAAATTTGATATCACATCACAGTTGCAAAAGTCTCTGTCATACGTTTTCATGATACGTTTAGGATCACGTCATTATTTACTGTCAGGGGCATAAAGAACAAGCTTTGAAACTGCTGGCATATGGCAGCAGGAGATTTAATAACCAACAAGAACATGAGAATTATTTCAGCTTGAACAAGTTACTCACCAGTAAGAAATTACATTACAATACCCAAAAGATGAATAAATAATGCAAAAGGTCCATAAATTTCCTGTTCTCATATGTGAATAATATAACTCATCTTTCCTGCCTTTGTGTTATTACGACAAAAAAATATAGGTATATATGAGTATTTGATGAAAATAAAACTTAGTAAATATAATCAAAAAGTCAAATATCCTTTCCATAAAATAAACAGTTCCTCAATGAGAAGCTCAGTCAAGTTACTACAGTCCAATCACCAATTTTTGAAACAATCCAGCAGAACCGAGCTTTAAATATACACAGAAAATAATGGTAGTGATAGTTTCAAGGTTTTCATACAACACCACACGTGAGCTTGAGACACAACTGTCCAACTTCCGCCCAAGAATGCATCAAATGTCAAAATAAAGAATGCCTTTGTTAAATCTCTTGTTACCAACTTTCCTAAAAGCTTGAGCTTGCAGGTTACAGATTAAGAATAAATTATATGCTTCTTTGCCCACTTAGATGCAATATTATTTGCTTTGCAACGTGGATACAGTTCAACATAGGTCATTTTCTTTAACCTTATATGAGAGATAATTGGGGGACATCACTGTTCGTACTTGAAACCTTGGGTCTAACATCATGTTTAATCTCCTGTTACCAACTAACCTAAAAGCTTGAGCATGTACTTTATTTATAGCCCACGAATAAATAAATATTCTTAGTCTCTTATATTTCATCATTTATAGAATATTATGATGATATCAATGTCAAGTCACACAAAACAAAAATTACCAGGATAACATGCTTCCCTTGCGCATGCCAAGCCTCAGCAACTTCAGCAGTAAACACAACTTGGCCAACTGCAGCACCAGGAGATGCGGGCAAGCCTGTGGCAATCACTTTGTCCTTGTATGTAGATGGGTTCTCAAACTGTAAGGCAAAACAAGATGAGAAAAAAATAATGTTTAATCTACTAACACCAGATAGGAAATAACAACATGATGGATTCTTAAGCAAAAAGAACAAATATATAAACCAAGACATGATCCCATCTAAGATAGTATGGAATGGGGTGTCTACCAGATTCCTAAACAGCCCCCTTAGCCATACTAACCATGCACGTATTGGGCTTTAGAAATTGAACCCATTCCCACCCCCAGATCCATTTGCAGAACCCAATCCCCCTGTTTAATTGTACATGCCGCTGATTTGACCGGCCCTGACCTACTTTTAAACACACATAACAAAATGATATCATATGAAATTAATAAATACACAATGTAAGTATGATGAAATAAAAATTATTACTCACAACTAAGAAAGTTCGTAGAATCAATAAACAGAGATGAAATATTGGATTTTGCAACCAAAACAACAAAAACAAAAGTGAAAAATAATTGCATCCATATGCATTTATGACACAATAAGTTAGTGAAAATAGTAACTTTTGCAATAATATCAGCGTACTTGTGGATGGAGAAGCTGGTCTAGATGCCCTGGTTCCACCATCCGGATGGCAGAATGAATATCAATAAGGCCTTCCTTAACCATATCCACAGCAATTTTCACCGCGCCATTGCCAGTGCGCTTCCCTGTCCGACACTGCAACATCCACAACCTATTTTCTTGAACAGTGAATTCGATGTCCTGCAATTGCATAAGATAGAATAATTTCATAAACTATAACATCCTTTTTGATGGATAGGTACTATTGTTTCGAATGAATATTCTCTTCCATACTCAGGGCTGGCCATTATGTTCAAAAATTGAAGCATGCTAGAATTTTACTCAATTCAACTCAGCTCAATTGAAGCCAAATTGCTTGAAACAAAATAGATTTATGTAGATATATGTAGTAATGGTAAGTGTATGTGGAAGAGACAGAGGCGTGGATAAGACAAAGTACATGTTCTCAATCTGCAATATCACATGATGTGTTATGCATATGAAATTCAACATAAAAGGTTATTTATCTAACTCAAATCAACTTGATAATTGACTGAAAATCGAATAAATTTTTGATCAACTGGAATCAAGTTGATTTGAAATCGAAAACTTTGGTTTAAAGTTGAGGCATATCGTCAAACTGGAATTGAGCCATCCCTATCCATAATGAATAAATCAAACATAGATTTGTAGCAATGTCTGAAAATCTAACTCATTTGTTGAGATACACAGTTTCTTACCATCATGTCTTTGTAATGCTCCTCTAGAATGCGGCAGTTCTCCACAAGTTCATCATAGGCTTCTGGCATGCACAGTTTCATGGAGTTCAGAGGCTCAGGTGTCCTTATTCCTGCAACTACATCCTCACCCTATTACATGAATATAAAATCAGGAGAGTGAACTTACAAGAACCGTGAAGAAGCACCAATACAAGGAATAAAAATTAAGACAAGTTTCTTTCAATAGCTATTTATAGTTATATGTGCATTTTGCATGTATTCTATGCACTAAATTACAATGAACTTTGACAACTGGCATTTGTCTCTTCAACTTAACTCTCAACTTTTTAATATAGACAAATAGATCTCCTAGAGAGCTTTTGGATTTATGACGTACAAATAATGTACTTAAGATACATAGATATGTAATAATGAACTCCAAATTGAATCAACAATTGTACACGTACAAATGTTTATGACGCACAAATAATGTACTTAAGATATATAGATATGTTGTTGTGTGAAAGCAACAGATATTAAAATATACATACTCTCGTAAATACACATGCTTTCAATAGATAATGTAATTTTAATATGCATATACATGTAATACATGTTTAATTTGAGATCAAAGATTGTAACACGACTTGAATTACCTTGTAGTATGAAAAATTGAATGAGGTTTTGAATTTCGAAAAATTGAATGAAGTTTATGGTCAACCTGAATCAAATTTTGACTTCGAGTTGAGGCTGATTTTCTCAAAATCGACTCAAAACTAGTTATGTTATCCATCTTACTACAATTTTTGCTCTTTAACATTTCAACAAGCATACTATCAAGATATGCAACCTCCTCCCCCACCATAAAAAAAACCACTAGATAAAAAGCATTTTTCGAACTTCCCCATTGAAAATATGAAAGACATTAGTAAAGAATAGCATCAAACCTGAGCATTAATGAGAAATTCTCCATACAACTTCTTCTCTCCAGTGCTTGGGTCCCTTGTGAAAAGTACACCAGTCCCAGAGGTGGTCCCCATGTTCCCATAGACCATACATTGAATATTCACCGCAGTTCCTTTCAATCCTTTAATGTTGTTAATGCTCCGGTACTTGATAGCCCTTGGACTGTCCCATGAGTCAAATACTGCTAATACTGCCAGGTACAATTGCCTTTTTGGATCTGTAAACCAATGTTTGAAATCACACATCTATACCAAAATCTAGTAATCAACTTAGAATTATTCTCTCAGATCATTATCAAGTCCTATCTATGCCAATATGGCTTAATCTGTGCATATTATGAATAAGAAGTAATATCCAAACTTTAGTTTAACATGGAAACAACACCAGAGATCTCAAGTTTGTGTTTGTATAAGGAAAGGCATGTAACTTTTGGAAAAATAAATTTCCTTTCACAATGGCCTTAGAAAGTAACTTGCCAAAGAAAGAAGAAATAGAGCAAAAAACAATTTTACTTGTTTTGTAAGGACATTGTTACGCCCAAATAACTCATCAAACGATTATTTGTATGGTTCTCAACAATGAGAACCCGTTTTGGCTGCCTCCTTTGGATTTCACCTGTGAACTCTTCGCATTTACTAATTTCTTGACTTCAAGCAACACCATGAAGTACAAGAGAGCAACTTCCCTTCCATCTACATCACTGAAGCACCTTCTGCACGACTGCACCTATTAATTCTCTCTTTGTAAGTGTGCGGGAAATTTAATTTTCCAATAGTTACAAAATAGATAGATTCAACCTCTTCTGTTCAAATACACAGCATTTTACCGCAATTCAAATATTATGAAGAATGGCATCTGTTTAGATATCATAAATCAGCTTTCAGAGCTGAGATGACAGGCGTTAAGTCTAGAAATCAATCCAAGGGGAAAAGCACAGGGTTTTTGCTCACCAGAAGGGAAATGCTCTCCTTTAACCTCAATGTAGACGTTTTTGTACTCGGAGACGAGCTCCTTAAGATCGCCGGCGGAGAGATCAGTGTCGTCGCTCACTCCTTTGCCGGCTTTGAGGGCTTCAAGCTTCTCCTCGAATTTTGAATGAGGAATGCCCTGGACCTGAGCAAGGCTTGCATTTTTATTCACCCTCAAATTTTCTTTTTTATTTATTTATTTTTTAAGTTAAATATCATATAGGTCCCCAAAGCTAGGAAGTAATATCAACTGAGTCCATTATTACAAAAAACATTTCTCTAGGTCCTTAAGCACAACTTAACCATTTTACATGAATCATTTTTAACTTTTTTCTTCAAATTTCTATAGTCATATGATTAAAAAAATAAAATTTTAAAATTTTTCTCTTTAAAATTACTAAAATATTCATAGTAAAAAAGAGAAAAAAAGAAAAAAAAATAAAATGATCTTTTTACTTTTTTTATTTACATTTGACAACAATTTTTATAAACAAACTAATTATTTGATATTATGCTTAACATCAAAATCACATACATAATATTTTTTAAAAATCATAAACCCATTTGACAGTATTTCTCTAATCTCATAAAATTCTATAATATTTGCATATTTTCCACCAAAAGCCCTCAAAGCTATTTTTACTCAGTTTAATGTTAACCTAAATATTTATATTTGTATAATAATTATTACCACTCTCAAAAATCATTTTTTATGTATCTCAAAAATCTATTAATCATATATTTTCATTCTTAATAGAGAATAAATTACAATAATTATTTAAAAGTGACGTTAATATTTGTTTCTACGAAGATTCATATTTGCCATCCTCAATAATAATAATATTATTTTTTAATCTTTAAAGATGAATATTTATATTAATTATCTTCAAAGATAAAAATTTATATTTATCACCTCAAATATGGATTAAAAAATATAATTAATATATATTTTAGAAGTAACAGATATAAATATTAGGGAATATCAAATGTAAATATTTATTTTTAAAAACAAAGGCAAATTTTTATATTTGAGATTAAATGAGTAATAAGCTCATCTTTTAGTTATAATTGTTCCTTATATATTAATTAAATAAATATTCATACAAAAAGAATAATCATATATAGTAACATTTCTGTTTTTTATTACTATCAAAAAAATTGTACTTTTATTTTAAATTTTTCTTGGTCAATGAATGCTAATAACCATATCATACCATTTAAATAATTATATAATATCTGCATGATAAAGATTGACATCTTGTAAAAAAAATTAATGTTTTTTTTTATTAAAAAAAATTAAAGCATTGCCACTTAATTTTTAAAAAAATTAATTGAAATTAATGTAGCATTGACTTATGCATAAAATGAATCAAAATTGAGAGAAATTTCATCAAATGGTATCTTGTAATTTTAATGTTTTTATTTTTCTCTAAATTAATTGTATTAGTAAAAACTAAGATATTAATTTTGGTGTATTTTAATACTACATTTGCAAAATAGCTATTTTCTAAAAACTATAATACAATTTTTTTAAAAAAAATCTTCAAATTTTACGAGCTAACCACATTGCCAAACATGTCAAGGAATCGACGGTACGAGTCGAAGGCAAATCGGTCACCACTCTTCGAAGCTAGCCCGACTACCACCTCATCATTTAGCCCTAAGTTCAACACAGTATCCATCATCCCAGGCATTGATATCTAAAATGCAAAAATAAGCAATAAAATTAAATACTTATGTAAGAAAATTCATATCAGGAATAAAACAAGATAATATAAAAATTGACAGTACTTACAGCAGCGCCAGATCGCACTGATAGAAGAAGGGGCCTCGAAGGGTCTCCCAAATACGTCTCCATGTCCTTCTCAACTGCATGCAAACCCTCTAGTATTTCCTCCCAAAGTCCGGGAGGAAGCTCATGGTCATTCTCTTGATAGGCTTGACATGCTTCTGTCGATATTGTTAGCCCTGAAGGAACTGATAGCCCAATGCTCGCCATTTCAGCCAGATTCGCTCCTTTACCACCCAACTACAACAAATTTTTCATCATTTAATGAAATGAATCTCCATGTG
Organism: Apostasia ramifera; assembly: GCA_019297695.1. Classification (NCBI taxonomy): domain Eukaryota; kingdom Viridiplantae; phylum Streptophyta; class Magnoliopsida; order Asparagales; family Orchidaceae; genus Apostasia; species Apostasia ramifera. Next base: position 270,191 of record JAEMOT010000981.1, read on the forward strand.
AAAGGTAATAATACACAAGGATTAATCATATATGGAGCTCACCAAGGGCTTCATCCCTTTGTTGCCTTCACTCTTTTCCTTTCCAAAGGTGAAGACTCTCTGTTTAGAGTTTGCCATGAGAGCAAGCAAAGAGAAGAAGCAATAGAATAGATATCTTAAAGTTCTATTACATATGTTTATATTTCAAAGTTTCGCATATATTCCGAGTTCAAGCCGAGTCAAACACAACTCAAGCTCAGCTTATTTTAATTTAATCTAAGTTCGAACTAGTTTGAATCTTAATTCAACTAACTCGAGCTTTCCAAAGAATTAATTTTTAAAAAATAAAAAATAAAATTCTTCTATCAAGATTTAAAATTAAGTCAATCTAACAGATATCTTAATCACAGCTTACATCTTTTGCTCCTGCTAACCACTGACAGAAATACCTAATTTGCACCATTATATCTATTTTTTTTTTTAATTCTAATTCGATTATAGCTCGTAACCCAATTTAATAAATTCAAGTAAAATTTGATTCAAATATCGACGCTACTGATCTTTGAGCCAATTAAACACTCATCCCCTATACATATTATATTATATATTATATAAATAGATGGATAAATATGGTGCATGCATAATTTATCTGAACATTGAAACGTGTGCCCTGCGATGTGGATCAAACACGTGTGCTACTGCTATTTGGGCCGAACCGGGCAAGGCCCATTGGGCCGACTTTTTCTGAGAGAGAATTATAAACGTGTGCAACATTTCAAAGTTAGAAGTGGAGGGAAGTAGCCAGCAGCCTACTAAACTCAAACAGATGATCGAACCGAAAATCCGAACCGACACGAACCGGCAATTTAGTGATGAGTCGCAATGAGTCAAACTGGCCCCGCTTATGATCCTATCTAGTTATCAAGCTATCTATGAATAGTTTTCGATGTAATATTTTTATTTTAAAATTTGTGAAAATTTTGAAATGGAGGTAGATATATTTTAGGATGTATGCAAAAAGTGAAATAAAAATGATTTTAATGTTAAAATTTGTGTAAAATATGAATTATTAAATTAATTTTAATCTAAATTAAGTTAACTCGAGTAAACAAATACTAATAATTAAACTTTAATATTAGCATGATTGAGTATGAACTTAACGAAAATAGAAGTTTTATAGTTACAAATTTTATATTTCTCCTTTTCTTTTCAATACGTATATTGATTTTGAGTGAGTCAACAAAACCTTCTTGAGGTTTTTGTACGAGTTATGCTTCTTTTCACTTTAAACATTTACTCATAACGGAATGAGGGTAAGAAAATCAATTCAACTCACGATTGACTCGGTATCTACACAATCATAAGCATGTTGGCATTTTCAAAGTATTTTATAATATTACATTTAGGTGAACAAGCTATGTAAAATATATATTAAAAAGATTTATATATAAATAAATATAAAATAAATTTAACAAAAAATATTATATGTAAAATAAATTTTTAAATAAAAAAAATAAAATTAAAGAATAAGCTCGATTCCAACTTGAAAATCAATTTGAAATCAATTAGATTTTAGCTAGCTCAAACCAAACTTGACTCGCACTCAAAATCGTTGAGTTTGAGTTGAGCAAACTCGCTCGAACTCGACTCGTTATCAGCCCTAGTCGGGATTGAATTTTAAAAAAGTAATTCTCATAATATTTGTTTAAAATTATATATTATACTTTATGTTTAAAAAGTAACTTAAGATGTCACAAATAATTTACTTTTGAAATTCGAAAAATAATTTCTTTTTGTGCGAAACAAATGCATATTGCATGCTTATTACAATTATGAACTTCGTAGTTATTATCATGTTTATTTACTCTTTTTTTTTAAATAGAAAATGTTTATTTATACTTAGGTGGATTAATTTTTTTTTTATATTTTATCTAATAAATAAGTCCAGCAAATGTTGGAAAAAAATACACCTAAATGAGAGTTTTGAGTCGACCTAAATGCTCGAACTAAAATGCTCGAACTACTGCAGTTAAGAATTAGATTCAAGTCGACCTTAATCTGCACAATCAAATGTGAAACAAATTCATTCACAAGTCTATGAATTAGGGCGTCAAGAGGTAGGACCAGGCTCACGGACTTGCCCGATCCGACCTAACATTCAAGTCGACCTAACATTAAGGCTCACGGACCTTAGGGCACAAAACGTTGGACCTGCCCGATTCGACCTAACATTTACGACCTAACATTAAGGCTCACGGACTTTAGGGTACAAAACATTGGACCTGCCCGATCCGACCTAACATTCAAGTCGACCTAACATTAAGGCTCACGAACCTTAGGGTACAAAACGTTGGCGGATTATCGGCTCGAGCCTGACTCAACTTGATTTGATCATCGTCCCAATCCAATTTGGCCCAGCCTTGATCCTACCCATCGACTAACTTGAGGTGGCAAAATGGTTAGCGGGTCGGATAAACCTGCCAACCGGTATGTTTAAAGAACAAAAACTTATATCGGTACGCGAATCTAACATGACTTGATTACTTATATATTGCTTATAACCATTTAATAGATAGTTAAGTCTAAGACTTATACCCACCTCTAGTGTCGTAATTTGAGTTAAAATTGATTCGTTCAGAGAGACTCGTCTTTGGCTCATGTTAAAATGATCTGTAAAATATAAAGATCGAAGATACAGATCCCGACACAATAACACGAACCCATCAACTCGTTTACTAATTAACTTATTTTATTAAAAAAGTTTTGGTCGATGGATCCACTATTGACCCAAAATCTGAGGAATTATAATGAGGAAGACCTGATCAAGCTTTTAAAACTCGATCAAAACTACCGAGTTTCAGTAATTTTGGATCAATTTCGGTCGAAGCCGATTTTGAGTTTCAGTAATTTTGGATTGATTTCGGTCGAAGCAGATTTGAAAGCTACTAAGTTTCAGTATCAGCTAAATTCGGTAGTTTCGGTCAAAACTGTTGAAACTCAGCCAAAACGGCTGAAACTCATTTTTCTCTCATAAAATAAAATTTAATAATTATCATTAATAAATTTAATTTAAATTTATAAAATTTAAATAATTTATAAAAAAAATTAAAATTGTCGATACTAAAATTATAAAAACTACTGAAACTAATATTTTTATATTGTAACTGAGATTGAAACTAAAATCGAGTTTTAAAACCTTAAATCTAATTACAAACTCATAGAACTTGTGCCCCAATATTTTGGACGTTTTCGTTTATAAATAAAAACAAATATAAAAACTTTTAAAATGTAAATAAAAATATTATACATTAAAGTTTTAATTCATTAAAATTTTAAATTAAAATTTAATTTACTAAATAATTTAATAAATTAGAATTTTAAATTATAATAAATTAATTATTGAAGCTGTGTAGTAGCACTCATTAATTATTTATGGCTTTTATAAATATATATATATGTTTTGATATTTAAAATCATAATACGAAAATAATTATAATTTTATTATCAAAATTTTATTCATTAAATAAAAAATAAAAATGATTAATTTTACTTTTTGTTCTGATGGAAAAATAATAAATTTATTTTTAAAAATGTTGAGCTCACCTTTTTCGTTGCCGGTATTGGCGTCACGACGGCTTCAAGCGGCTGGCCGCGGCGGCTCCTTGCCGGCGGCGCTCGGCTTTCCTCTCCTGCAGCTTTTGCTCCGCAGTTAGCCGTTCTCCGGCCAGCTACGCCTCCACCGGCGGAGACGGCGGCGGCGGCTGCGCTGAGCCGGCGAACCTCCTGGCCGGCAAGAATCCGCTGCAGCTTCGCTCCACCGACGCATACTCCTTCCATTCTAATTCCGATTTTATGTCAAAAATAAAATAAAATAAATAAAATAATATGAATATATAATAATTAAAATGGATAAATTACTTCATCTCCATGTGAAGAGCGAGCTTTTTGAAGAGCAAAAGAGCTCAGCGTGCTTGGGCCAAGCATTGAATGGCATGGATTACCATTATACCCTCGTCAAATCCTTTAAGGGCAACGGGATCCTTTTTGTACTCGGGTAATCAGCGGCTAACCACAGTTAAAGGCCGCTAATAAGTTGACTATATATCATTAGGAAAATCTAAATATATATTATTATATAAATATCAGATTGATTTTAAATTAAATTAATTTTATTTTGATATATATATATATATATATATATAATAATAATAACAAAATAATTTAATAAATTAAAGTCCACATTTATTATTAAATTGTATATTGATTATTTATTTATTGGAGCTCCATAATTTTTTCTCAAAATTGAACAACAAAAATTACTGCCATGAATTTTCTTGAGTTGAATTTCTAGTCAAAATTTATTTTAATTTTGTTTAAAAAATACATTAAATATATGTCTATAGTGGTTTTTGCTTGAAGTGGCTGACAACTTATGTATCAGTTTTATATTACATAATAAAACATTACAAATCTGATAATATAATTACATATTTTACAAATATTTATATATATATATATAATATTACAGTATTAACTCAAAATTCCATTCAACTCAAATGGTCACCTTTGGAGTTGACCAGTAGCATGAACTCGAATTAAGTAGAGTTTGAATTGGGCTAAAAATTTTCGAGTCAAATTCAAATTTATCCAAACTTATTTGAAATCAACTTGTCAGTAGCCTTAGCTCGGCGTTTGTAGTAAAAATATAATAAGTCGAGCAAGCTGGTACCAACTTAAGTATTTAAAAGTATTTGAGTCGAATTATCTAGCTAGGTTGATGCTATTCGCATTTGAACCAACTCAATATGAATTCAAACCGAATGTTCGAATTAATCGTCGGAGATCAACAAAATAATTCTTAAGCTTTACGAGTGTATGTAAGACGGAGAAAATGATTAGATACGAGCAGAGCTCTATCTTAAGATAATTTTTGACTTTTAACACGTGCGAGTTTGAACGCTGGTCACTCACACGTGTGCACAGCTATGAAATGTTGCTGGCCATTAAAACAACTCAGTGAAAATCTATTTAAATGTTAATGCAATAACATTATTCTCTTGCTATCAAAAAAAAAAAAAAAAAACATTAGCCACTTTTTCATGAAGGCATTTTAGATAATTTAAGTTTAGTTTAATCATTTTTAAAAAGTTAAAATTATAATTATAATAATATGATAAGAATTTATTATATTTTACATAATTAATATTTTAAAATAAAATATTAAATTTATTTATGAAGAGTAAAATAGTAAGTTTTTTGGGACCCAGGTGTAATATTTTATAAGTTATTTACAATAACATTAAATTTAACTCAAAAAATTAAATATTTATTTATATAAAATGTACATATACAATATTATTTCTTGTAAATATTCTAAATTTTACACTTGAAAACTTAACTTTTAAAAATTATAAAACATATAAAAAGCTTCAATAATAAATTACATTTTACACATTATATTTACTCCTCTTATAATATCTTACATACTCAAATTTTATTCTTATTTTAATCATAATTAGAAGCTTCAAATCTTAATTGTTGATCTAAATAAAATAGAAATTTGATCATTCAAAATAACAAATATATCTAACTGTTAATTTGAATTAACTGTGATCCGAAAACTAATAAAAGTTAAAATGGATTATTTTATTTGATGTCAATTTACTCATCGTGAGGGCTAGGCCATCCTATTTCAAAGACTAATAAAGGGTATAAAAGTAAAATATTCTATTCCAACTAAAAATACATATGAAAAGTGATCAAAATTTGTAAAATATAATTTATAATTAGAATTTTTCATATATTTTTTAAATTTTTGAGAACCGACTGTGAAATTTATTATATTTACTAATTTATATATTCATCATATATTTTGAATACCTAATTACGAATATCACCCCTTTATATTAATAAATAAATAGATTTTTCTTCTTAAATATGATGAAGAATTTTAATTTTCTTTTACTTAATAGATGAGGCATAATTCTAATTATAAATAGACATATGTACATAAATATATAATTGCAGGTATGTTCTTGTAAAAAAGCTTACTACAAGGTTACCATTTGAAAAGTAAAAATTTATGTTAAATTAAATTATATATTTTTTACGTTTAGTATAAATTATTTGTATAAACAATATTGAATAACGCAATTAGATAAATTTCTTAATAAATTTATCTCGAGTGGCTGGTGAAGGACTAAGGGTAAAACTGTAAATTGGAGGATTTGCTTTGTGGATTACAATGAGCGGTCTGCCCCCACCCGTTTTGGGGGAAAAGCCCGGAATATTCGATTCTATAGCTTCGTGAACGACACGTGGACGGTCGGTGATCGCAAATCGGCATGTTATCCTGAACCAGCGTCCAGCGATGCCCCTTCACGCCTGATCCCGCGGTGTCCGCGGACCTTTAATAGAGAATCCGGCCAACGCGAGGGCACAGGAAAAGTGAACCGGAAATTGGGACCAGACCAATCACCATGAAGCGGGCTGGATAATGTCGGTTCTCATTAAAAAAATAAAAAAAATAAATTACATTTGAGCTTTTGAGATCAAAAAAAATATTGTAAATCAGTTCTAATTTTTGAAAATTATAAAAAATTATCATTTAATTTCAATTAAATTTAAATTTTAAATTTTTAAAATAAAAAAAATAAGAGACGAGAGCAATTAAATTATAAATTTTTATCACTGCAAGGGATCCATATTGTTGAAATGTGAATTGATTGAAATAATCCACTACAAAACTCCTTAATAATATCACAAAATTATAAACCCTTTTTCATAATTTAGATCACACCTAATTAACCATGAGCCAAACAGAATCTTAAAAAACACATGTTTCTCACAACGTCAAACTCAAGGAAATCATTCACCTCATTTTCCATCGAGTCATCTCTAAACTCTTTCGGGGTTATTGGTTTAACCCACTGATCTATTCACAAGATTTTTTTAGCTCCAAGCAGCCCAAAAGGGTGTTCTGTATTTTGAGCATATGGATTAAATTTAAAATTTACCCTCTTTTTTGCTTTTTTTTTTCTCAGTTCTCAACACCGCAATTCCTTCACTATACCTTGAGACTCTTCTACTGAGATATACTTTCCTAACAAAGAGAACATCAAAATTAAAATTTGCTTTTGACTTATACCTTAACTTAATATTATCTTAATATTATTTCATACTATCTAAATGCTATTTGTTAAGTGATAATACGATAAATTTTTATAAAATTATCTAAATATCAAATAAAATATTTTTTTTTAAATAACATGAATAACATTAAAAAAATATTGAACTAAATGACAACTAAATACGAATCATAACAACTTTCAAACGTGTACTTCCAAGTTCCAACAATATGCTTGAAATACTAGACTTTCATCTATATGAGTCAATTTTGAGGTAAATCAAAGATGTTTTGAGCAAGCAACCTCAAACTCAGAAAATCAAATCAAGAAGTATAGATTACATAGAATTAGAGTGAAATATAGATAATATTCAAAATTTTAGGTGATATATAAACAATTATCTAAAGGGGCATTTGGTTCGATGTTATCTTAGTGTTATGTTATGTAATCTAAATATCATGACATCTAGATGTCATCTTTTGACTAATAATTTTATTATCTAATTGAAGATTATTTATAGATGTCATTAAACCAAACAATTGCTTTCACTAAATAACATAACATAACATCAAGATAACATTAAACCAAATGCCCCCTAAATATACATATATATATATATATATATCTACACATGTATTTATACATATTACACGTAACATACGATCATAAATATGTAATATAGTGTATCAAAATAAACATGTGAGGATTTGACATTAAGAGAGTAGAAAAGAGAGGGTTCTAAAGATAAATAATGGTTGTTTAATCAGGTTTAGTGTACTCCAAAAGCATGTGTGGTGATCTGTAGATCTTCACTAGTGTCCAGTAGAGGACCTCTTCTACTTCCAGCTCACCCTCAGCTCTTGCAGCGTAAATATCTTCGCATATTGCTATCAGCCTACAAAGAAAAAAAATAAAACCCTCATTTTAAGTCACCGAAAATCATACGTTCGATATATTTACAAAAGTTTTGCAGATCAGGCATTCAGATTGGCCTTTGCATAATAATAAATTTGGATCATTAAGAACATAGAAGAAGTTACAGTTCAATGAATATTCACTCACATATTACAAATTTGCTATATGATTTCTCCTTTCCCTACCCTCTATTTGATACAATACTGAGCCAAGATTCATGTGTAATAATCACACTACAAGTAATTTACTCACATTTTCATCCAGAGGCTTGTAGAGGTTGACAATGGACATTAGAGATGTGATTCGTATCCATACCCATTTGCCCAGCCTCTGCCCACCCGTAATGAAACATGTATGGGTTTCAAAATTCAATCCACGAGGCAGGTATGGTTGAAATAAGACAAATCTATCCATCCCGACCTGCTAACTAATAAATTAGGGCAAATAGCAATTAGATCTCTCTAGTTTGGGCCTTGTGCACTTAGATCCCTTTAGTTTTTAAATTAACCAAGTAGGTTCTCTAGTTGAGATAGTGTGAAAACAGAATTTTTAACAATAAAAGAACTCAATAGAGAATATTTTTCTAATTAATGGACTAATTTAATTAATTTAAAAGCTTAATAATTTTTTTTATCAAAATAATGTCCAAATCGATCTAATAAATAGAGAAAATAGTTTTTATTAGGTACCTTAATTAACATCGAAGAACTTATTTGTGCGTTAACTTAAACTGTAGGATCAATTTGATTAATTTAGAAATTATAGGGATCTAACTGCATGTAAGCCTCAACTAGATGGACTTAATTGCTATTAACCCAATAAATTAAGATGGGAAAAAAGAACCTAAAGATATGATCTCTTACAAAATACTCATATCTTATTAGTTTTAAAAAATATTGTGCTCCTCCTATCTGATTTGGTATTTTGTCAGGTATAATTTGTCGTGCTAGCGATAATGAATCACATGATGAACCTTCAAAAGTAGGTACAAGACGGGCTGAAAAGCAGGTATGCGCAATAGAGATCACATAGTGGGTAGATATTGGTTATGGTCAACTATACCCAAACTCACCTCTTTGACAAAACAACCTTAAACTTCTCTTTATCACACTCACCAAATCATTTCTTACTGCCTGAAAGTAAAATTTCATAATGTTTTGATCTCCCTGACCCAAAATGATAAGGAGTTAAATACTCAAATGTTAGTAAGCATAGGGTTAAAGTTGCCTTTTTTGGGCAACTTTAGCCGTCTCTTGGTGTTCACATAGGAAAGTAATTTTAAATTTTTGTTATTTCTTGCTTTTGTTTTGGAAAAAAGTGAACTAAGATCAACTGAAGTTTAATCATCCAACTATATATGTATAAACTGTAGTTGATTCATTCTAATTTACTAACGAGTTCTTCCATTGTATAAAACTGGAGAATCAACATAATACTGAGTAATGTACCTATCACAAGATGGAAGGTTCTCGTATGGTATTCTCATTTTCAGTTCCGAAAATTGGAGCCGAATGAACCGGCCAACTGCTAAAACAAAAGTGAGGTAGAGACTCCATATGCTGAATTTGCTGAGTGTTTCACCAAGGATACCTTCTGGAAAATAGCAGGTTTTGTTAGCCATAAAACAAGGAGGTTGAAATATAGTTGATAGAAGCCTTCATAATAGTCAACTCATGAATATATTATAATTTGCATATATATGCAAATTACGAAAACATCGCCTTCTAGTACCAATATCAAAAGTCTAAAATGAGTCTCTTAAACAATATAGCATATGCAGCTCCGCATAGGGGAACCCATAATGAAGTCAACAACGGTACAACAGTTGGAAATCTGAACTCTATATATAGATAATCCTTTTTTAGAATAGCTAATTTTGGAATGTGTAACTCTGCATAGAAGACCTATTAATTCTTTCTTTCTTCAGGAATCTGCAAATGTGAAAATTCCAGACTTCTAGGGATTACTTTAACTTTGAAGATTGCCCCATTTCTGTTTTAAGGGAGCCATCCTAATATGGATGCTGCATAGTGGCTCCTGATGTAGGACTTGGATAAGGTAACAGGCTGGGTCATACATGTATGTTAGGATTTAAGATATACTAAATATAATATTTTTTTGTTGCCTTGAACAAGAAGAAAGACCCAATTTCCTCGACACAACAAGAAATAACTGAAAACACAGTTTCAAAACAATTCAGTTTAAACCAAAAAGTACAAAAGAAGAATTTCACAAATATAACAAACCATTCGGCTTTATCATCACTAACAACAAGAGAAATATTGCCCAATTAAATCGCTGCCGGTCCCAAGCACAGCAGATATGAGAAGTATTGATGTTAGGTTGTAGCTAGTACTAAAACTTTTCTCAAATGACCCAAATAAGTAACCAAAATCATGATGATGATTATGAGAAACCATGAAGGATTTTGTACGTTGCCATTTGCCTAATACATTCCAACTGCAAATATATATATATGAATTATAAACATTTAAAAGCATTTTAATGTTCAAGTTCAGAAGACTACATAGAGTACCACAAGCATGGTAGAATGACAGTATGTACTGATGATCATAATGGGTGACCATACCGGATTTTGTCTTAGAAGCTGCCAATTACATCCTAACAGTAAGAATATATAGTTTACGTTCTTACAGCATGCTTAACATGTACCAGCTTTTTCATGTTTCTTTCAAGGGACTAGAAAGAATGCCATGTGCATGGTAGAATAACAGTAGTCATGGCTCTGGTTTGCCTGCAAGATTAATTATTGTTGAGGATGTAGGGGGTCCCAAGAAAGAGAGAGAGATAGAGAGAGAGTCCCGAGAAACAGCGGCACGCAGTAAGCTAAGCCTGTTGACTGAGGCTAAAAAGAGAATCATATGCATCCATAATAGCACACAGGTATTTAAGGTGGTTCAGGGAAAAAATCCCCTACGTCTTCCGGGCGATCAGCTGGAGATGATTTCACTAAAGAAAGGTGGCCGAAAAGACCAGTACAATGAGTGAAAAATAAGAGGAAAAGCTTTCTTATCTCAAGCTCTTAATACAAGGGTGATAGAAGAGGGATCCTGCAATTCTCCACGGGGAAAAAAGCCTCTTTTCCTCGAAGCTTACTTGAGGGTGTTTATAGGCAGGGGATAGTATAGCCCAGTCCTGATTTTTCGGAAGAGGATGGAGTAAACAAATGCTTAACCCACGCCGATAGGTCTACTGCTGTCGGCCACTGGAGGAGCATGCGGGTCCTTGATTTGCGTGACTGAAAAAAGCGTGCTGCATTGGAAACGACGCAATCGGGTCACGCCGACAGCGACAGGCGGAGCTGGGGAATATCATCATCGATGCTGCCAGGGGGTGATTCTGACTCGTCGTGAACAAGATTTGGCCGAACCCTCGTGGCCGAGGTTAGGGACCTGCAAAAATAATAATAATTAAATAAAAAGTTAGTGCCACTTGGAAGTCACGTGTACGGCTGGGATGCAGCGCTGGAGCCAAGTGTTAACATCAGCCCCCCACATTGTCAGGGCGTGAACATTAATGTGGGTCCTGCAATGCGAACCATCACGATAGTGGATGCGCTGCCCAAGGCCTGTTAGGATAAAGCCGGAGCGGCGCCCCGACGATTCGCATTCTCCTCCAACTTCTGAAAATCCTGCAAGGAAAGGAGGAGATCATTAAGGAGATGGCTAAGAGCCAAAAATGGGCGATCCTGAAGGGTCTTCCGCTGAAGAAGAAGAGGGCTAGCAGTCCTACGGTCGATGCACCTCCTCCTGAGAAGAAAAGGGCCCCGTAGTTGCCTGAGGGGTCACCGAAATCGACGATTGACAAGTCCGTCGCGGTGCCTCTGGAAGAAGAAGCGGGAGCTCCGGTTGTGAACCTGGAGGGGGAGGTTTGACGAACTAGCTGAAAGCCGCACCCTTCAGGGTGTTGGCCAAGAGGTGGCACCTGGTGGCTTCGTCGGGTTGACGATAGCGGACAGCGGCCTCGAACCCCTATATGTGCTCGCAGGGGTCTGTGGAACCCCTGTAGGTTTCAAGTCGAGGTGGCCTGAAGTCCTCTGGAACTGGCGCTTGCCGGATAGCATCGGAGAAAGGAGCATTGCTATCCAACGGGCCGAAGAAAGGACCAGGTTCATATTGGAGGGCCTGGGCACCTGGAAAAAGAGGATTCCGTCCAGTGAGGAAAGGAGGAAAAATTGGAGGAAAGAAGACAGGTTGTGGCTGTGGACAGGGTGGAAAAGGATTTTGGTGGACTTCATGGGGAGGAATAAGGTGTCTGGGCGGCCGAGAAGAGCCAGACGACTGAACGGAAGGTGCCGCGACCGGCGGAAGGGGAACAGGAGCCTCCGCAACCGGCGGGGGAGGTGCCGGGGGAGCCTCAACCGGCGGGAGAGGATCACAGGCCGCCGCAACCGGCGGGAGAGGGTCACGGCCCGCCGCAACCGGCGGGAGAGGGGCACGGCCCG
>JAEMOT010000981.1:282729-423843 GCA_019297695.1 Apostasia ramifera
GGAAGAGGTGCAGGTGGCAGTATGACAGCACAGACTGGTTGAGTCTACCTAAGCATCACGGTCTGCTGTGCTGTAAGGCCCGTAATCAGATCGATAAGGTTTGCCAACATCCCTTGCAACTCTGAGATGCGGGTACCTCTGGAAGAAGAAGTAGATCCAACGCGACGCTGAGATGTGGAAGCTAAAGCTTTATCACCTAACGCCTTGACAGAAGGATCACCTGTGTGTGTGCCACGGGCCACGGAGTTGGTTCTGCGTGTCCTAGCCACCATCTTCTCGGAGTCTCAATGAAAGCACCAAAAAATGTTGACGAGGGATGTAGGGGGTCCCAAGAAAGAGAGAGATATAGAGAGTCCCGAGTAACAGCGGCACGCAGTAAGCTAAACCTGTTGACTGAGGCAAAAAAGAGAATCATATGTATCCAGAATAGCACACATGTATTTAAGGTGGTTCATAGAGGAAATCCCCTACGTCCACCGGGAGCGATTAGCTAGAGATGATTTCACTAAAGAAAGGTGGCCGAAAAGACCAGTACAATGAGTTAAAAAAAAAGAGGGAGAGCTTTCTTATCTCAAGCTCTTAATACAAGGGTGATAGAAGAGGGATCCTACAATTCTCCATGGGGAAAAAAGCCTCTTTTCTTCGAAGCTTGCTTAAGGGTGTTTATAGGCAGGGGATAGTGTAGCCCAGTCCTGATTTTTCGGAAGAGGATAGGATAAACAAATACTTAACCCACGCTGATAGCTCTACTGCTATCGGCCACCGGAGAGCATGCGTGTCCTTGATTTGCGTAACTGGAAAAAGCGTGTAGCATTGAAAACGGTGCGGTCGGGTTACGCCGATAGCGATAGGCGCAGTTGGGGAACATCGTCATCGATGCTACCGGGGGTGATTCTGACTCGTCGTGAACGAGATTTGGCTGAACCCTCGTGGCCGAGGTTAGGGACCTGCGAGAATAATAATAATTAAATAAAAAGTTAGTGCCACTTGAAAGCCACGTGTACGGCTGGGATGCAGCGCTGGAACCACGTGTTAACAATTATGTACTAATATAAACAATAATAATACCTTAATCTCAAACTACTTGGAGTAGGCTACATGCATTTCTCTCCTCCATTCAACTCTATCTGAGGCAATACTCTTATCAAGTGTAAACAATTGAAGATCATGTGTAATGACCATATCCCGATCACTTTTAGTCTGCATCCCTCTCTTTAACATCGTTATTGAATCCCCTCAAATTACATATATGCTCCTCTATATTTCAATTTAATGGACATGACTAAGTTATAGAAAGTGACATGTTTTATGTTGGCTGCCAACCTACCGCAACCTTTTTTCTCACTAGTCCCTACTGTGGAAGACACTCAAAAAATATATGCCAAAACAACAACAAATCAACAATGAAAAAAAAAGAGAGAAACAAACATTCAATTGAATATGAAACTATACTAGTTATTCATCTTCTTCCACAAAAAATGAAGTGGGGAGACAGCTGTACCCTCAAGATTTATTGCTTGTCATTGAACAGATATCACACAGTAATGACAAATAAATCCCTTTAACTAAATACCCTATTGTGTTAGTAACTCAGTCAATAATGAAATGAACTGAAGATTATGAGTTGAGTTTGAGCATCATACGTGGTGTTTCTTCAGAAACAACAATAGCCATAGGTCCAGTTAGGTCTTTACATCCTTTCACATCCAGCGCATTGATATCATGGAAGGACCACCATGAAGGATTCCCATGATTTAATAAAAGGTTGCCACTCACTGAATCCACCTATTGGAAGCAGTAAAAATATGTCAAAAGAAACTCCATTTTGGACATTACTCATTGTAGAGCGTCTCCAGCAAGATAGTTGAATTTTTTAAGAGCATGAAAAATTAGAAAAGGAAAAATGTAGGGATAAGGAACATACTGTTTGCTCAAGAAGGCGCACTTCACCAGAACCGGTAACCCTAAAGTATCTAGGATAGACATCAGCTATTATGAAACCATCAGCAGTTCCATTGAATACCTTTTTAACTTCAGATGAACAGGGAGGGTGCTCAACCTGCAATTCATATTTGACAACTTCCTTGCCCTTTGGCCTCTCCCTAGTAAATGCCCATGAAAAAATGACATCTAGTTCAATATCCAGGGATCGAATGAACCTATCTTGCACTGCTGGAGGAATCAACCAAGATGTGCTTGCATCAGCTTGACAGCAGATTAACTGAATGTCCTTTGCATTGTACATATCCAGATAATGTTTGGGGTCCAAATTGCCAAGAATGTTGAGATTTTCCCAATCAACTAACTCGCATAGAGTGGTTTGGAACAGTGTTAGCCTTCCACCAGCTGCTTTAATTTCTACATGAACACTTACATCCTTGATGGGATTGGCAATGTTTGTGGGGTTTCCACTGCTGTACATCTGGAGTAACGGAGAGATACTAAATCATTGATTATCATTATGGATAGCATCTTAGAGCAGATATAATGTCAAAATACTATATAGATATGATCAAATACTTAAAGTTTAATAATTATGTAAGTCACGATTGTGCTATAATAGCCAATGATAATTTGTAACATAGTGAATGAACAGATTATTATGACATCAGCAATCATAAGTAGCAAAGGAATCAGTGAATCAGTGGATCCTTATTATCTTACGTCTTCATCATTATTTGCTGCATGCATGATCCTTGCCATTTTCTTTTTCATCCATCAGAAGGGGCTAACTTTCAATCTCAAATAGCACAAATAAAAGACTAGCAATCAATAGCCTATGGCAAACTCAACCCATGCCATTATCTGTAAGTAAGCTTATAGCTTCTTTAGAAAGTTAACTAATAGTAAACAATGTACCTTTTGTACGGTAACAAGCAATGAAGATGAGCTTACCAACATAGGGGCCCAGATCACACATATTAAGATGAAAAGTAAACAAATGCCACTGCAGAATTTTGTCAATTTTGTTTGCCTTTGTCCTTGCTGATGACAAGCTCTATTTAAGACAGCATCACATTTGACGAGAAATAGGCTCGCATTAATATCTTCCAGCTATAAAAAAAAACAACAACTAGATCAGTAGCATCAAGAAACTACAAACAGGTGCATAGGCGTACAAGCTAAAGGAGAAACTATTCACCAAATTAAGTAGCCATCAAAAGGCCAGCAGAAGCATCCGGTCCACAAATTAAGTTGTGTTACTATGTCAGATATTCATCATTGGTATATACATAAAAGGCAAACAAACAGAAATTTACTTTCAATTGTCTTCATGTCAATGGTGGTATTTTACATTTGCTTGAACTGAGGGTGTACTACCAGACAGACCCTGTCTAACATGCTTAATCTTAGCCATGAAGTAGATCAAGTTCAAATCTAGGAGTCAATTGCAGAAGCAGTTATTGTAAATAAAACAATCAATTAGAACTGTAAGTCAATAAGAACAAAAAATGAATACTAATAATAAATATACCTTAAACCTAGGCTACCTTGTATTTCAAATATTGAAAAACAGAGCAAGGACGTGCCCAAGCCTCCAGGTGATAACATGATAATAAACAGGGTAAATTACTAATAGGTCTATACAGTTGACCTCTAATTACAATTTGGTCTATGTTTCGGAATACCATTTGTTAGGTCCATAGAGTTTATATCATCTAACTTCAAGGTCCTTATGCTGTTATCTCCCTCAAACTCCCAAGACCCCCTAACATATCAAATTTTCCAAAAATTAGCCCTTTTCCCCAAAATTTATCACTTTTTCTCTTCTCTCTTCCTGCTCTCCGCTCCTCTTTTCACTCTCTCCTCTCTCTCCAATCTTGCCATGCCAAGGTAGCTGAAGCAGTCATTGGGAGAATAAGTTGCTCCCTAGAAAGCATTCTCGTGTTCTCTAGTGCTGTGTGTGTGGGGGGTGTCTAGTTAGAGATCGGTAGAAGGGAGGGAGGGTGCTGTGACTGGTTTCAAGGGGAGATAGAGCGAGAGAGAGGGGGACAGAGAGGGTATCTTGTCGAGAGAGAGACAAAAGGCCGGAAGGAGGAGGGCAAAATGGAATTTCAAAAATATGATAATGGAGTATTCCTTATATGCTTACAGAATCCATTTTTTTGGACCTTTTATGTAATTAAATTACATCTAGGGATCTTTAATGTTATAATGTTTGTATAAGAAATTCATCAATAAGTTTTTAAAAATTGTGGACTAAATTGTAATTAACTATAGGGATCTAATAATAATTTACACTAATAAATAATATCATCATACCAGACATACAAACATACAAACATACAAACATACAAATACTCAACTGTATTTCTCCATTATACAATTTGGTAGATCAAGTCCCACTGATCTAGTCATAATGTATAGCTAAGAGGAGATTAGAGTCACCATTCTAAATTATGTAAAGGGGGAGATAGATATGTAATCACAAAATAATATTTGTTAAAAAATAAAATACCTTCAACCAATCATACATTGTCAAAGATGTGGTTGTGCAGGACCAATCTAGTACACATCGCAACTCATATAGGAATGGCAAAGCACGATATAACCGAAATCCCAAAAAGTGAATTCGAGTAATTTTACTTGTCAAAAATTGCTGATATAATGTGCTTTTGTTGGCAATGCCACTTCGAATTTGTAAAGCTTGCAGAGCCAGAGATATTGCTTTTGTTAGGTAGATGACACGCAGTGCAAACCCTCCCACATGGTGTGACGGCTCCATATACCATGCATATTCTGTGACTGAATAAGTGAAAAGGACAATATTGAAAAGATAATAAACAACTTTGCTTGTAGCAAAGGAACATAGATAGATGACGCGATCAAGCACGATGAGAAAAAAGAGAACCTGACAAGTTCAAAATTAATTTAAAATTAATCCACAGCATATAAATCATTGTTCTTGCATTAGAGACTCTACAGAGAGATAATCTTCAAACATGAAGACTCACTCTTCAGGAGAAAACTGAATAAAGGCAACGTGTAGAGAATCATACCATTAAGATAAACACAAATTCCTTTGGAAACTGGTCTTCAAATTGATAAACATCAAGGAATCTGCTCTTATTTTCAATCACAGATTGATAAAATGTGGCAACCAAAAAGAATACTACAAGATCTGCACAAAATATATAAGCATAAAGATCAACTTCTCTTCTTCCACCACCAATCACGGATGTTATGCGATACGGGAAGTTAACCTCATCAAATAGGCCTGCACATTGTGCTCTGAGAATCTCCGTTGCTACATCTGAAGCTGGCGTAAGTGAGTTGTAAAATTCTGCCTCTTTACATCCCAAAGGAGGAGAAGCATAGATAACCTCAAAAACAGCAAGAGCTATGTCTGAATTTACCTGACTCTGTTCAATGCTTTGAATTCTAACTTTACTAGCAGAATGATGTGAAAATAAATTTTTGGATTCGCATCTATCTTTATGAAATATAGCAAGCAATTGGTTCACTCGTGATTCTATCCTTTCAGGTTGTATACCATCTTCTGGCCATTCATCAACCTTCATTGACAGTTGCACAAAGTATGGAGGAGCTTCTGATCCATGGGTCAGCGATCTCCAATATCTAGAAAAGCTTCTCCTTATGACATATTTGATGTCACTCATTCTAGAAATTGTTTGACTTGCCAATGCTTTATGGAAATAAAATGCAAAATGATCCTGATACAAAGTTCTCTGCTCCAGAACTTTAGAATCTTTTATTGGCGCCCATACACTATCTTTAGAAGTGATTGAAGTCTGCAGAAGTGTTGATATGTACACCATAAAAAGGGGTAAGGTGCTCATAACAAACGATGTTGTAATTTTGTGGGAAAGAAAACCTAGCCTTCTCAACACAACAAAGTTGACATCGAGGGAACAATGCTGAATGATAATTTGGTACAAATACTGAAGTAGAATATTAAACTCTGTGTACATTAACATCATAACCCAGAAATAGTAGCAAGGACCAGAATTAACGCACAGAGCATAGAGGAACAGAGCTGCAAGGTACACCATTGACAACAAGCTGAAGTTCCAGAGAAAAACAATTACAAAGCAACAATAGCACACAACATCATTGTTTGACCGCATTTGTGCCCATATAAAGCGGAAGATCTTCCGTATTTGCAGGCTAGCCGCAGGTGGTCCTGCTGCTGGTGCTTCAGTGGTTGAGTTGACTGATGGTATTGGAACTGCATCTTTGCTGTTAGTATTGGTCTGGCCATCCATTTCATCATTTAATCCTTCTTCTGCAGATAGGTACCCATCAGAATCTGAATCTTCGGGACTTATATTTAAAAAACTCACAATATTGGTAACTGCTTGGTTCCCTAGGGACCGTACTTGTGAAACTCCATCACCTATAAGCTGTGCTGCAGAAATTAAGGGGTTTACTTTTCCCTTAATTTTCTCCTTTCCTGTTCTGCCATGGAACTTGGAATAATCTGTTACTCTGGGCACACTTGATCCATAAATCGAATTTACAGCAAGCTCAATGTTATTCAACCCTGAGGAGCTTTCATCTTTTATTCTATTGGATAAATTATGTAAACCTGCTGTTTGATGAGATAATAGTATATCCTGTCGTATATTGTGTGGTGCAAAATCAAATGATATTGGCTTTTCAGTAACAGCAATATTATCCAGTTTGAAAGAAATCCTATCATCATTACCTGGTAAAATATTAGCCTTATCAGTGCTTTGAGAGAATGTCCTACGTTGCTTGAGGCCTTCATGTTGGGTGGATTCATTAGCAACATGTGGAAAGGAGTTCATCCTATTAAGCTGAATTTGCAAATTAAGCATCTCAGATTTCATTTTCTCTACCTGCAAATTGCGCTGCTTTTTTAGCTCCTCAGACATGCGAATATGCTGCAATTGTGCATTTTTCCGAGCAGCTTTCTTCTCTTCCTCCCTCACTACAGCACCAATTTGTTCAGCTTCAATGTATCTTGCAACGTTATCAAAATCCTTGGAATTGAAAATGTAAGATTGCATGGATGCCAATAGAAATATGACAATTTCCACGAGAGCAGATCGTGATGTAATTCGAAAACCATAATCATACTTGTAAAACCCGATGACTTCAAAAATATAGTCTATTTTCTCATACTTTTCAGGGCCAACATTCCCAAGATAAGGAGATTGATAGGTTAGAGAA
This sequence comes from Apostasia ramifera, assembly GCA_019297695.1. Lineage (NCBI taxonomy): Eukaryota > Viridiplantae > Streptophyta > Magnoliopsida > Asparagales > Orchidaceae > Apostasia > Apostasia ramifera. Next base: position 289,888 of record JAEMOT010000981.1, read on the forward strand.
AGCACAATGAGAGTAAAATTGTACATGCGTAAATATTTGAAAATTTCATTCTTTCTCTTCAAAATTTCAAGTCTCATCCGGAAGAAAAGTAGAGCAAAAGCAAGGTAACCAAAATGCAAAATGTCATACTCCAAAGTTCCAGTTATCAAAATGAGAGCAAGAACAATGTCTAGCAAGTGAAAATACGTGTATAGCCTCAGATAATCCAGAAAAGTCCATAAATACTTTGTCTCAAATAAAAGATCCTTCCAAACTGATGCATTCTTTTGGAGAAAAACCATCTGCCTATATAAATGTGAATCAGAGAACCTATGCAAATGATCGCAGCGAAGTTTAAAAGATGAGGACATGAAAACAATAAAATAGCTCACTAGCATTCTCGGATCGTCAACAATCACACCTGCACCACATAGAAGGGATAATTTAGTGACTGATCATTAGTTATGAACTTATGATGACAAAAATGACATTAGACAGTACAAACAAAAAATACACATATGGGTATGAACTCTAAAATACATTAAAAATTTTTACCCAGCCAGCATTTCTTGCAGTAACTAATGTAATCACTTGAGCTGCTCCAGCAATCATGGCAATGCACTTTCATCTCGCTAGGACTGTAAGTCAAAAGGATTGAACTTTTCCAAATGGCAGAGTACTCCAGAATAAGGATAGAAGCAAAAGAAAACATGAAGATTGGCCATGACTTACGGATCATATCTCGTTTTAGAAGAATGCATATGAGAAGACATAGTATATAAAATATGGAGATTACATTCAGCACCAAAAAGCTTGCTAGAAGTAATGCTGTCATGTTGATCTCAAGACCCCTGAGTTTGAATAAATTTTCAAACCAAAATTTCACATAAACTTTAGCTGCAGATTTCTGCAACTCAAACCTTTCCCTTCGCAAATAGCGCATCCGTTTTACATCCCACTTCTGATTCTCCCTAGAATTTTCACCAATATAACCAAAGGCTTTCTTCTCTTTACCCCTCTCTGAACCTTGTATGGCCCTAACAATTGCATCTTTCGCACGATTTATATCTGATTTGAAAGATGGGAATGACAAGGAAGTTGCACTGCTTTGCCTCAAAGTTGGAAAAGTGGAATCAACTAAGGGTGTAGTAACTTCAGCACTGTAGATACCAATTGAAAGTTTTTCTCTGGATAAAAACAGGTGGCACGGCTCTTCCCATTGCCCTTTATACACAAAAGAAACAGGAATGCTCTTCAGCCAATGGAAAACGTTGTATTGCAGGATACATGAGATTATCACAAGAATTTTCCCTCTCAAACCCATCTCAATACCCTTAAATCCAAATTCAAACTTCGTAAAGCCTAGAAAAATTGAAAAGGGATATAGCTCTTGACCAGGAAACATAAGCAAAAGTTCACCCCACAATTGGAAAGAATAGTCTAGTGTCACAATTATGGCTGTATAAACTAGGAAGAATTTAGATGGAAAATGAGATGCTTTTGGGAAAGCAGAGAAGACAATCAGAGCAACAAGATAAACAAATCCAACAGCACTAATTGACGACAAAGAGACATAAAACGCAGCTGCAGACAAAATCTTTTCACTGTGCCAAATAAGGAACCTTCTGACAAACCCAACAAATCCCATATTTGATCCACTATAAATTTCTCTGCTTTGAGTTTTTTCACTCCTTTCATAGCTGTAAAGTTGCATGACAATCAGAATAGCCAAGGGATGTCTAATATTCTCAAACATAGATGCCTCCGATCTAAATCCCAAATCAGGATAAAGATTTATAATCCTGGATACCAATATCTGAAAGCTTGTAGAAATGCTCAGGCTGTATGTAAAAATAAACACTAGAATGGCATAAGCATTTAATGGGCACCATAGTTTCCTCGTTGTTTCTTCCACAAGTTGTCTTCCAGTGATCCACAACAGAAGGAAAAGAAGATAGCCAAATGATATATAATTGGGATTAACAAGATAAACATTAATTAGAATGGTCAGAAAAGCCACATATGTCCCAAATGAATGGTATGTACGTGAAAAAAATTGGCCAACGTCACTGAGGTATCTTGCAATTATCTTTTCTGAAAAATCAACCAGCAAATATCAGTAACTAAGATAAAAATACACTTTGATCCTACTTATTTTAGAGCATAAATCTTGAGTTCATATTAAAATAATCATCATTACACGTGTATGGAGCAACATTTCAAATAAAAAGATTAAATAGGAAGGTATGAGAAAAATTACTCAACTACTATCAAATCCTGTGTTTAGTAGCTGACCTTTTGAAGAATTTAGCTGATCATTTGTCGAGCTTAGCGACGCATAAATTGACAGCAGAACGGACTTATTAAACCCTGCTTTCAAAACACTGAATCCAAAAGGAAGCACAGGACTGTGTTGCACAATAGCAGAAAAAGAGAAAAGCACTTTAGAACCATAGATCTGAACTGCAGCAAAGCACAAGAGTATTCCAATCTCCGAAAAGTCTGCAAACGTAGCACTGCTAGAAAGTCCTACAAGATGGAGATGAATCATAATGGTGGTTCAATCTTTATAAAACAATAAAATGAATGACAGGGCTAATTCCAATAAAGTATTCCAGGTATACCAGAACTTGTGGATCGATTCTCTACAAATTTTCTAGTTTATTTCTACAATGTTATAATAAACATATCAAGGTCAAAACAAACAGTAAATAAATATGTAGAATCATTGAGATGTTATAATAGGCTAACCAGAAGTGCATATGGAAAGAAACAGAAATTATATAGAAAGTAAGCCGTTTTTTCTTTTACACTAGCATAACCAGCTTTCTCAAATTTCTATCAGTAATCTTAGACACCGTTTCCTTCAAAAGAAAAAGCAGCTGAGGACTGGCCCTATCAATTTGAGACATACCAATCAAAAAGAGGGTGAACATAAGTGTGCTACAACTGGACATGGGACCTCAGTATGGGATTCATTCTACTCTATATCTCTACGCTAATAGATTTTTGTGGACGGCAGAGCCCTAATATTACCTCAGATTCTGTCCCATTGCCACCAGCTATGCCATAGGTCTTCCCTGAAGTTGCAGCCACCTTTCAAAAAAAAAAATAACATAGAGAAGAAAAATGAAGGGAGGTCAGAAACCTTCCCATTGCCAATCTAAGTCTCCCCATAAGAAAAAAGGAAGAGCTCCTGATTTGTCGAATAGCGCTTTGATACTAAAGTTGGTGCGGGATGATGGCAGCTAGAGTTTGGAAGGTAGAAGAAAATGAAAGAATACAATTAGGAGTTCAATGATTTTCATCCTAATCCCTAACCCTTCCGGAATTGAAAATTGATCCAATAGCATGAATCAAGATTCAAATTCCATGAAAGAAAAAGTAAATTAATTTTATTCTTATAGCCTCCTAGTATGTAGTCACGATCTACAAATAGAAAAATCTCCAATACCACAACTCTAATTTGGAGAAGTAGAATTAAACAAAATCTAATTCAAAATAAAATCTCTAAATTCAAGCTAAGCCAATCTAATTTGGCAAAATAGATTGGTAAAGACACTAATGGAGCGCATTATGGTCGGGTTCATCAGAGATGCACCAAGCTAATTTAGTACTCCCTATTTGGTTAGATTAAGTAGTCTAAGGTTTTGCAAAATTAGGGGTAGGCAGTCACGTAGATCAGTACAGAAGATGTCGAAATACTCACTAAGAAGAGAAGTAACTTCAACTAGCTGCTCAAAGGTGGACTTTCCTTAACCTCATGAATTGTGTTTGCCAAAACACATCTATTCTCATTAATCTCTTCTCTAGTATTCGTGCTCCAATTAGATGCAAACATTTGCTTTCACAGCTTACTAAAGAGTTACGTTCTTTTTAGGAGTAGGCCTTAGTAAGGATGGATCAACTACTATTTTCTTATTTTGATATGTGAAAGAACACTTGTTTGTATAATCAAACAAAGCTACATCACATTATACTTTATCATGATGTGTATCAAACTGTACGAAATAAAGCAATACTATTTAACCTCAATGGTGGTAAAATTTACCCAAAATACTTTGTAAGGATTTGGGTGATCTACAAGTCAGCCTAACAAGAGACACCATCTTAGTAAAAATTATGTTAATACAACTTCTATTATTAATAATTATTTTACATATCTTTTCTCTAACATAGATGAAAGTATTAAAAATAGATATTCTACGCAATCACTCTCTTTAGATTGTGTCACACCTAACAACCCCTAGGCGAATATCATGTTAGTCGGTTTCAATCTCACCATCAGTACATCCTACCTCTTTGTTGTTATAACCCTCATATTCATTATCCGTAGTACGGTTAGCTCCATACGTAGACTCTGACTCATCCTTAGGTGTAGAGTATCCTTAATAGATTTATCCTAAAAGACATTCTGAAATCACGTGGCCAATTCCCTGATACTTATAACATCATATGGAATGACTAGTATTCCGGCACAATAACTCGGCTATATTGGCCTTTCCATTATCTTTCCTTGTTAATAGGGGTCGAATTGTAGGGAAAACATAATTATTATATTTCACAAAAGGAGCAACATAGAAATTGGCATGGGCTAGAGGCTTGTGGTATCTAAAAAACACCCATAATACTAAGCTATCTAATAAGACTCCTCAAGAGTAGTAGCCTGGCACAGATATAGCTCATGTATTATATTCTCTTAGACCAGCAAAGAATCTGGATAAAGACCATAATGAGAACCTCAATTCACATTGTTTAAGGTATTCAAAAATTTGGTAATATATTCCAATATAGTCTTTAAAACTTGGGACAATCATTGCTACTAATTTAAAAGACAATTAAAACATGTAGGGGAAACATACCCAAGATTACATTGAGTTCACCCCAAGTTGCAATAGTGCTTTGACGGTGACAGAGGTTCTTTACATTATTAATATCAAGCTTAGCTTGCATCTTAAGTTCCAACTTTGAGAATGTAACTTTCGTACATCTTTTGACATACCACTTAAAATAATGGTTCATGTCATTTTCCTAATCAAGGTATACCTTCAAGTCTAGCTTTCCCTCAAAATTGGGGACTCTATTTTTACACTGCTCAATATGCCCTCATTGAAATCCCTAAGACCATGATCGAGAAATAGATGTGCAGTATGATGAGAGGGAAGTCTTCTATCCTCTTCATTACGCTTATGTCGAACAACCTCAACCTCTAGAGCTAAGGGATATCTCTCATCTAAATGAATAATTCTCTTAATTAGGTTATCAAAATTACCTATTAGACTGATTAATTAATCTCTCAACTCAAAATTCATGCTCGATAATAGAGATGAACTAGACAAGGTAAAATGCAAAACAAAAATAAATTTATATCAAACTTATGTATGCTCAATAACTATTTTAGCTGATAAGAAGAGATGCAATTTGAGGCCAGTAAGTCAAACTTTGCAAATTTCCATAGAAGATAACCAGAATATTCTAGAGCTAGATATGCAATAATCCAGAGATAAAAGCTAGTAAACATTAAAATGTCCAAATCAAAATAAAATCATAAGGTAAAGAAAAATAATCTGCTAGATTAGAGACATCTAAACTTCTAAAAATCGTAGATTCAGGGAATGAAGTCAAAAGGATTCTCACAAAAATATTTCTAGTAGTAATTTTGCTCAATAAAATGTAAGGGTTACAAATGTAAGCAATCAAATGATTCCAGAGAAACAGATAGTCCTCCACTTGAGCACGAAAAATATTTTACACTAATCAAAATTTGAAAGAGAAAATTTATCTTTATCTAAGAATCAAAGGAACCTAGAAAAAGATGCAAAAATGCAAATATATCAAAACGTGGTGCAGTGTATAAATATGTGGGTGTGAACACAAAGAGGCCATATGTGACTGTGGGGATGCAAAGCAAGGGGTAGATGTAGAGCGGGGTCAAGCATGGAAGAGATGTGAGCAGGAGTGGCGTGCTAAGGTGCAAGGCTGTAATCTCGCCTAAGTGCAGAAGAGGTGAGGCAGCGTGAGAGGGCAGGTAGGTGAAGCGGGTTTGTTATGGGCTGTAGCATGACAAGCTAGGGTGACTTTGGCATGGGCTACAGTGTGTGAGACACAAGTAGTGGGAGGTGAGGGAGGCTAGCAGAAGGACTTCATGGGTAGAGCTCATTCACTAACGCTAGCACGACCTTGCTTACTCTTGAGGGCAGGGTAGGTAGACCGTGCTGGTGTAATGCATGGAGTGAATTGTGCGGGGAGGTTTGCGTGGGCCTGGGTTAGCTCACAAGGATCTAGCTTACTGTGCCTGTGCAAGCATGGATTTGAACTGTAACCGCGTTAAGGGTATAGCACCGAGGAGGCGCAGCGCTCCAATGGGCGATGACGATGAGATTCGACGGTAATACGGAGTTAGAGGTGGAACCTCACGAGATGAATGCAACAGGGCAGAGGCGGATGTAGATCCCGACTCTAGTACCACAATTAATGCAGGACAATACTCTAACACCAAAGTTGATGCGAAATGATGACAACAATTGTTGGAAGATAGAATAAAGTGAAAGAAGAAAATTGAGTGTTCAGGATTTTCACCTTAGGACATAGCTCTTTCTTTTCGAAATTTAAAATCAATCTAATTTCATGATTAAATATTCAAATTCCATAAACCAAAATAGCAAATTATTTTTGTTCATAAAACCTCCTAGTATGTATTAACTGCAGATCTATAAATAAAAAATCGCTACCACAACAACTCATAAATAAAACAATTGCTACCATAACTCAAATTTGGAGAAGTGAGACTAAACAAAATCTAATTTTAAAATTAGATAAAATTTAATTCAAAATAAAATCCCTAAATTCAGGCTAAGCCAATCTAATGCATAAAACTTCCCAAATTCAAACTGACTGACTTAGTTAAATGAACTCCACTACTCATGAATTAACCCAACTAGACTAATGACTAACTCAACTAACTAAATATGGCTAAGTTCAACTAAATAGGAAGTACTGAATCAGCTTTGATGCATATCTAAAAAATCCGATCATAACGGGCTCCATAAGTATCCGCACCAACTCCCCCAAGGTTGGTTAATGTAGCCCATGCACTTGCACCAACAACAAAGATGCCTAACTACAGATAACTCGCATGTAAACAAAAAAAAGGGAGAAAATGACCCAGGCTATATTGTTTTGTTTTAGTGTATCTAACTCTCATTCTCAACTTAAAAAAAAAAACTCTCGCTCTCTGCTCCCAGGCCTAAGAATTAAGTCTCAATCGCAAGAATACTGCATGGCACATGATGGAATTGCATAGGCTAGGAACCTTACTCCTGGCACAGAGCTAGAATCATGTTTGCTAATCACATAAAACAAAATAAAAGAAAAAGAAAATATACACTCCTCAGAAGTAGTGGTGAGCTTTATGTCTATCTAGTATTAGCCCGCAAAAGTAGTGACAACTTTAATTTCTATTTGATATTTAGCCTTAAAGCCTCAGCTTTAGTTATGCTTCGAGTGCAAGTCCCAATATTAAGGCTTAGTTAAGGCTCAGCGAATTTTGGAGGCAATACAAAGAAAAACAGTATCATAAAGAAGAGATGGTTTGAAATTGTTTCGAGTTAACCTTAGTTAAGTCTCAACATCACACTTAGTTAAGCTCAAGAAAAAAAAAGAACAAAAAAAAAAATCAACAAGTTGTCCTCATCAATGCCATTATTTAAAGAGAGCTCAATATAAGAAAGAACAAAAAACTACAAGAAATGGAAAAAAAGTTTAAAAAGACTAGGAATAAAGAAAATCAGAAACTACTAGTAAAATGCACATTGTGCAATGGCTGGTGTCATTTGTCATTGTTACCCATGTATAACAAAAAACATCATTAGGCTTTTGGTGTTGAGCCTGAGAAATAAAAGGTAATAATATGGTCAATTAGGCCTAATGGCGCCACATGTCAAGGTTACAAGTAAGATCATCTCTTTAAAATGATCACCTGGTGTTGACGAAGGGCGTAATTCTGAAAATCAGTGACACGCAAAATTCCTTGTCAGAATTATGAAAAAGAAGAGCTAAGAAATATATAGAAGAGCACACTAGATGTAAGGTGGTTCAAGGATGAGTTTTCCTATGTCTACCTAAGAACCAGAGAAAATTTTTCACTATAACTCAAAAAGGGGTTAATCCAGAGACCAGAATAAAAGAAGATTTAAGAAAGAAAAAGAATACAAATAGCTTGATCACTTAATCTTTCTCTCAATCTTTGATCCCTTTTACAGTAGCTCTGAAGGGGTATTTATAAGCGAGCTAAGGCAATGACTTACAGATTTTAGGTTAAAATAAACTGTAACTGTCAATTCCAGGAAGACTGTTGTTGGTACCAAAAAGATATGTAGATTCTTGATTTTTTGGGTCAATGGGATTAGCTGACCGGCTACAGGTGATTGGAAACCTGCTATTCCCAGTTAGCTGGAGGAGATGCTAGTGTCGCGACCGGAGTAGTGTCAAAGAAAGTGTTGATGTATCAGTTTTCCTCTTAATAAAATTTAGTTGAATGGCGGCAGCTGGCACAGAAAAGAGCAAACATCAAGGTCGATGTTTCTGTGTCGAGCTGGCATCGTAGGCGATGGTTGGAATTACTGAAAAGGCATTAAACTAGACATCGTTAGGCAACTATCAAACCCAATAGTAGAAATATTGTGCACAATAGTAAGCAAAAAGAATTTGAAAAACCTTCAGAAGCCACGTGTATGACTGAGATGTAACGTCGAATCCAAGTGTAAACATTAGCCCCCCATATGAATGAGCGCGAAGATTTACATGGGCCCATACATATGTCATCATGATGTGGATGAGCACATTGCCCGAGGATAGTGGGAATAAATTTAGGGCAGAACTTTGACAGTTCGTTTTCTGTTCATTTTATCTGCATTTTGCAAAGAAAAAGAGAGAGCAAGAGCGATAAAAGAATCACTGTGATGGCAGAGCGAAAGAACCGGTCTAGTTTAACATCCCTAATCAGAACAAACAAAAGCCCAAGCCGTCCTTCAATTGATCCTTCCTCCAGAGAAGAAGAGGGCTGCAACTTCGCCACCTCCGAAAACGAACCGGCGCCAAGGCCAGAGTCGACAAATCTGTCTCCGGAGGTTCCAGAGCAAACAATGACATCTCCACAGCTAGAAGCATGCCCTGCATCACCATCTAGGGTCACCAATATGCTAATTAAGGCCGTGGCGTTCGTCGAATCACTTGTCATAGAAAAGTAGAAAGCAATTAAAGTAGATGAGATAGTAGATCTCTTTGATTATCCTGCCAAAGAAATAGCATTAAAGACAAGAGAAAAGAAAGAGGTAAGCATCGCCCACAGGATGCCAAAAGGTCAGGTCCTTCCACCGAGAAGGATTTTACTAAAGGGGAAGGATCTAGAGCAACTGCGACTGCTAGTGGCTAGTGCACAGTGTCCTCCACATGCTGCTCCATCATCTTCGGGGGACTCCACCAAAGAGTCCCATGATAATAAATCCGTCGGAGTTTTCCAGCGTGAAGCCATCGATGTCTTCACTTATGATGAAGAAGGCATTCTCTCCTACTTCCCTCCAAATTAGTGCTATTGCAGTAGCGAGCCAAGGGGAGGAGAAGAAGAAGAGGAAGCACAAGAGGAGGAAGAAAATAGTCTGTCAAAGCACCCCAGAGATTTAAGTTCCATATTAAAGAGTTGGTAAATAACATGAGGAAGTAGTAATTGACAGACTATTTGATGTCAAAAAGGGGGGAGGATGAGATCCAAAAAACCTCCTCAAGGACTAACATATAACCTCTATTAAGACTAATCCTCTAGATATCACAGAGACCATACCTCAAAGCAGCCTAGAATAGAAATATATAATATGAACTTGAACAGACTCATCCACAACAACAACAACAACAACCAAGCCTTAATCCCACTAGGTGGGGTCGGCTACATGAATCCTTTGTTTCCATTGCGCTCTATCAGTTACCAAATTCTTATCTAAGTTTAAGTAACCAAGATCACTCCTTATAGTTTCTTGCCATGTCTTCTTTGGTCTCCCTCTTCCTCTTTGTACATGGGCAAAATCCAATAACTCAATTTTTCTAACTGGAGCTTCAATTGGCCTACGATTTAGATGTCCAAACCATCGAAGCCGACTTTCTCTAAGTTTATCCTCAATTGGTACAACACCAACTTTCTTTCGGATATACTCATTTCTCATTCTATCCTTTCGTGTATATCCACACATCTATCTTAACATTCTCATTTCTGTAATATTTATTTTATTTGTATGTTTCTTCTTTGCAGGCCAGCATTCAGCATCATATATCATCGCTGGTCTTACTACAGTTTTATAAAATTTACCCTTAATTTTGGATGGGATTTTTCTATCGCATAACACACCAGAAGCATTTCTCCATTTTACCCAGCCTGCTTGAATCCTGCTAATAACGTCATTATTTATTTCGCCATCATTTTGTATAATTGATCCAAGTTATCTAAAGCGCTCACTCTTCTTGACAACTTGATCACCAATTGTCACATCTCCAATATAAGTATTACTTTCTTGACTAAATGTGCACTCCATATATTCAGTTTTTGATCGACTGAGATGCAAACCTTTAGATTCTAGAGCATTCCTCCAAAGCTCTAGTTTCGCTTTAGCTCCCTCTTTAGTTTTCTCAATAAGGACAATATCATCTGCGAAGAGCATACACTAAGGCACTTCATCTTGGATATGTCCAGCCATGACTTCCATAATCAAAGCAAAAAGATACGGACTTAAAGCCGAGCCTTGGTGTAATCCAACTGTAATAGGAAAATCCTTAGTCAAACCTCCTTGTGTCCGAACAGAGGTAACAGCTCCTTCATACATGTCTTTAATAACTTGAATATAAGCAGTGCAAATCTCTTTCTTTTCTAAAACTCTCCAAAGTACTTCTCTTGAGACTTTATCATAAGCTTTTTCCAAATCAATAAAAACCAAATGTAAATTTTCCTTTCTCTCCTTAAATTTCTCCATTAAACTTCTTAGTAAATGAATGGCTTCTATAGTAGATCTACCTGACATAAAACCAAACTGATTCTCTGATACCTTAGTATTATGGCGTAACCTTTGAACAGACTCATCCAACTGATAATAATTGAAATCATTTTAACAGTTGACCCTATGAATGATTTGATAACAGTGATGTTTTTGGATGATAACATCAAACCAAGTTCCAATGCTAGAATTGATTTCGAATGTCATCAAAGAAACTAGATGAACTCCAGAAACAAGTGAACTGATTCAACTAGATATGAATTCAAAGCAAGAATTTAAACATGAATATCCAGCTAAGTAAATATCTAGTTGAGAGATGAATTTTGAAACATTAATTCCAGTAATAAGTGACCAGCGAATAAGAATATCTTTTTCAGCAACGCTAAATTATTTTGTTTATACCTATACAAAAAATAAGTAATAGTACTAGCAAAGACTTACCTTGGAGTAGTTACTTCCTTAATGTCTAAGGACTTGATCATTTAAAACATCGCGTCCGATGTTTGTGCCTAGATATGCGTTGACCTCCATTAAAGTGGCAAATCTTAGAAAGGAGTGAACGGAGGTACTTTGCTTAGGAGGGACTTACATCGAGCATATGACGAAAAAGACTGCCCTAAGGTTACAAGATGGCTCTTCTAATGTCTTCGTTTGACCCTGAGGGTGTATTGGTAAATTTCAATTGTATAGGTTAGGAGATCCTATTTACCCTACTAGCTTGACTAGACTTAGTGACCATTGATAAATAAAAGCGTTAGTATGATGGGTGTAACATCGATCCCGCAATAATATAATATTGTTCACGATGTTACATCACAGCAATAAGGTAACCTTGGAAAGGATGACATCGATTCTGGAATAATACATCGTTCATGATATCAGACCTTTTCCAAGATCAGAGATGAATCTTTACAAAGGAAATATCGTTCCTAGAAGGGGTCATCGTTCTCGATATTAGCCTTTTCTGAAAGATCCAGAATGGGGTGAATTCAGGCAAGAGAGCAACATCATTCCCAGCAGAGTCATTGTCCGTAATGTTAACTCTTGCAAGGATCCACAAAAATGCCATATTGAAACAAAGACATCTCTTCCATAACAATAGAGAATTCAAGAACATCATGAATGTTCGAGTCATGAATAGCATAAAGAATTTTTGAATTTCCATGATATAATAAAAACTCTAGAAGGCCAGCGATCAATAAAAAACTAAGATTTCAAAGCTTCCTTATCAAAGAAATCGAGAGCTTTATAAGTAGAGAATGAATTATACAAAGAAAACTTAAGCATATAATTTTTTGAAATTATCTCCGCTCTAAGTTTTGGGGATCCGAGTGCTAACAAAATCCATAAGGTAATAAGCATTAGGAATAGCAACTTTGCGTATGGGATATGATCCAAGTTGAGCTCAAGTTTAGGAACTTCAAGATTGCTTCCTGCCATCTGCCTTCACCTAAGAACAAGACCACCTTGAGCAATTTCCCTCAGTTTTGCTTTGCGGTTGAAACAATGCTCAATGCGATGCTTTTGTTCCAAGCGTTTGAGTGCAGCAATTTGCTTTTTATGTTCCAGAAAACTAGATCAAAGTGCTGAGACTCATCATTTTCTTTTAGCCATCCCAGTAAATCATTGGGATCGAAGTTTGCTACTGTTTTCACCTTGAGAGAAGTGTTCCAATTCCACTGGTATAGCTGCATCCATCCCAAAAGTAAGCAAAAGGGAGATTTTTGAGTAACTTCTAATGTAGCAGTATTATAAGCCCAAATAGCACCAGGAAGTTTATCAAAATGTTCTTATTTGCAGCCTCAGCCTAGCCATTAGTGCCAGGATGCCAAACAAAAGCATACGTAAGATTAATCTGGTGCCTTCCATAGAAATCTAGGATCCTTTGACTTGCAAAAGGAGTACTGTTATCAATGATAATAACTATTGGAGCACCATATCTACATAGAGGATTAGCCCATAAAAAATCTTCTACACGCTGAGTAATGGGTTGAGCCATAAACTTACTTTAACTTACTTTGTGAAATAATCAACAACTAAAATCCAACGATAGCTCCGCACAGCCAGCGGCATTGGGCTTAAAAAATCCAACCCCTAAATAGCGAAGGGCTAGGAAGAATTAATGGGTTTAAGAAATCCCACTGGTTGATTATGCAGATCAGCATAGGATCGATATTGTGGCATTTCTCTATAAATGCTTGGGCATCCCTGTGCATATCGGGCCAGAAGAATCCCTGTCAAAAAATGAGCATCATTAGGCTTCTACCTCTGACATCAGTCTCATATTCTCCCTAGGCATCCCTGTGTATATCGGGCTAGAAGAATCCCTATCAAAAAATGAGCATCATTAGGTTTCTACCTTTGGCATTAGTCTCATATTCTCCTTGGCAACAGATTTCATGACTTCTGTAGCCCCCTTTAGTCTCAAGCATTTTGTAAGTGGTCTAAAGGAAGATTTTTTAAACAATTAGCCATCAATGAGAACTTATTTGACACATTCCAACTTCAGTTTTCTTGCCTCTACTCGATTGCTTGGTTGGACTCCATTTTTCAAATAGTCAATGATTTTGTCCATCTAGTATGATGTTTTATCAGCACATTGCACCTCTCCTTGGTCATATCTTGATTTATCAATCACCTGATGCCACTAAAAATCAGAAGACCCTTTCTTTTCCAGTTGGTTAGTCACTTGATTTTCTTCTCTAGGAATGTGAGAAATTGAAAACTCCACAAAGTAAGGGAGTTGAGCTTACATGCTTTACTTATCTTCTCTTTCTCAATTGAAGCACCAAAGAAATGTTAACGGAGAAGGACAGAGTTCTGAGAATCAGCGGCATGCAAAATTCCCTGTTAGAATTATGAGAGTAGAAGAACTAAGAATCATACAAAAGAGCACACTAGATGTAAGGTGGCTCAGAGATGAGTTCCCCTACGCCCACCTGGGAGCTAGAGAAAAGTTTTTACCATAGATCAAAAAGGGATTGGTCCAAAGACAAGTACATGAGAAGATTTAAGAAGGAAAAGAGTACAAACAACTTGATCACTTGATCTTTCTCTTAATTTTTCGATCCCTTTTGCAGTAGCTTTGGAAGGGGATTTATACACGAGCTAAGATGGTGGCTTGTAGGTTTCAAGTTAAAACAAACTAGAACTGTAAGTTCCAGGAAGACCGTTATTGGTACCAAAAAGATGACAGATTCTTGATCGTTGGGTCATTGGGAACTAGCTAACTGGCTATAGGAGATTGAAAGCCTGCTTTTTCACGTTAGTTGGCGGAAATGGTAGCCCCATGATTGGAGCATTGTTAAAGAAAATGCTAACAAATCAGTCTTCCTCTTAACAAAATTTAGTTGAATGGCGGCGACTACAAATGAGAACAAACATCATAGTCAATGTTTCTGTGCTGAGCTAGCATCATAGACGATAGCTAGAATTTCTGAAAAGGCATCAATGTAGATATCGTTAGGCAACTACTGAACCCAATAGTAGAAATAATGTCCATGATAGTAAGCAAAAAGAATTTGAAAGCCTTCAAATCCCACATGCAGGGCTGAGATACAACATTGAATTCAAGTGTAAACACCTGATAAAGGCACACCTGTGCCCACGAGGTGAAATGTTAATAACCCGAGAAATTGGGTAAAATTTGCATGATGTGCTCATCAACAATTAGCCATGGCAAAACAGGTTGAAGGGTCGGGTTCAACCCAATCAGAATAGCTCAACTCAAACTCAACTCGTTTATTAAACCAGACAAAATTAATGTCCTGAACCCAACCCGATTAATAAATGGACTGGGTCAACCTACCAACCCAATCCGTTTAGAGAACAAATGCTTATAAATAGCTAACCCGAACTCAACCCGCACAATTATGTCTAACCCAAATCCAACCCGTTTAATAAATGGGTCAAATTCATGACTTACACCCAGCATTTTGAAGTTGGGTTCGGGTCGGGTCATATATCACCACCTTTACTGACAATATAGCATTGGAGATTTATTTGAAAAGCACTTTCAAGCAATTCCAATATTTCAAGAGCTCATAAAGATATCTTTATGAGTTACAACTTCAAGGAACCATAAGAATCGTTAATCTTTATGAGTTACAACTTCAAGGAACCATAAGAATTGTTAATCTTTATGAGTTACAACTTCAAGGAACCACAAGAATTGTTAATATGAGAATTGAAATAAATAGAACTCATTTAAGGAAGAAAATTAATAGCCTCAGTCATATTGGTTCTTTAGTACCCTAAAACCAAAAGTTCTTCAGTTAAAACAAAAACAACATTAGTAGCTATTAAAGGAGTAATGAAGTTCTAGAAATTTGAAGCAAAAAATACTTACATGCTACGACAACTTCATATTCAGAAATAAAAGAATTTGAGTACGAATAACTTTAGTCTACAGAGCAATAACAAAAGTGGAAGGAACTACCTAACTGGGAGAGAAATAGCATTACACTTGAACCATTCTTCTCCAAAGCAGTTGCAATTAAATTGAGACGAAGCACATACAGCAGTGAGAAGTGCACCTCACAGAAAAGAAGCAAACCTTGTTGAATGCTTGTGCTAACTGAATGGCTCAGCAGATAGACCAGAAAGAACATCACTGAAAAGATAATGGAAGTTTGGCATCAAAAGTTTGGAATAACTAAATAAAAAGATGGGAGAAACATTTCTTATATTTATGAAAAGTTTAGATGCAATCGACCATTTAATTTTATGAATAAACAATGTCATATGCAAGACTTCAAATTGTTAAAAAAACCAAAATTCAGTGATCCCAAGATACGATAGTTTTGGTTACCTTGGTTCTTTTTTTTTTTATAATGGGTGCTTTGGTTCTATTATCCAAAGAAATGGAGATATTAATGAGTATATGACAAATTAAATTAACGCTTGGGGACCTCAGAAATTCTATGTGGTAAAAAGAGGATCATTGAGACTTGAAGGAAAATTATATAAATAAACAATTAGGCCGGCTTTATTATATGGATCAAAATGCTGCACAGTAAAGATATCTGAAAACAAAACATAAATTAATAAAATAAGAATATTACGATGGATATGTGATAAGGCTAAAAAAAACAATAAAAATGATTATATTCTGAACAATATAGTAGCATTTACTAATATAAGTTTACAAGGAATAAACTTTATGGACATATAAAATATAGAAAATAAGAGACACCACTTAAATAAGTAAGTAAAAAATTTTGGCCAACTAATAAACTGAAAAATGGGATAGGCCAAAAGTATCTTGGTAAAAAATACTATAGATAATTTACAATCAGCACTACAAGCTATATTCAACAGGATTAATTGGTGGATCCATGTAATAAAAAGAATGGTGGATTCGTAAAGGCGACCACAAATATTTAAGATAAGGCTAGTAATGCTACTACTGATTATGTTGAAAAACAAAATTCCAAAATATATTCTTTACAGATATATGCCTTGACACAACTTTAGAGTTGAAATGGTCAGTTGGGTTCCAAACCAACAATTTAAATCTAATTGAGCTGGAATGACCTCTGAAATTTCAAGCCAAAATGAAACTAAGACAATGTAAAATTTGATTAAAATATAAGAACTTAGAATTTACTTGTTCTGTAATTCAAAAAAAAAAAAAGAATTTACTTGTTCTGTAGAGGCCACTATATTATGTTTCTTGTTTATGGTTTTAAATAGAATTGGCTCCATTTATTGGTTGGGTACAGTCTAAAGTAATTCAACAAGAACAGAGGTCTTATAGGTTAATAAAATATCAGTTATTATCGATTGGATGGCTGAAAATACATGATGGAGTTTATGGCCATGTAAGTCAAGTCAAAGTGAAGTCTCACATATAATATAACCAACCCTAGTTGACGGACGTAGATTCAAGTGTCAAAATATTATATTAGCCCTTATCTAACACAATAAATCTTTATTTGAATGCAAGCACGACTTAAATTCAAGCTTAAAAGAACCAATTCCGATGTTCTTATGGTTTTTGTCATCAATGTTTTATGAGAATTTGTTCTCAAAGAGCAATAGTTAGCACAGGCAAGCTACAGTGCCCCAGCAAGCAAAAAAGACGATACATTTGCTAAAATACAAAATTAAACCTGGCCATATAACCTATAAGCTTAAGCTTTTAGGACCACTAATAACCAAAGATTTAAAACATGTAACGAGAGCCAAAAATTTTCAAGTTCGAATCCTAATGACCCTAATGTTAAAAACAAAATACTTGAACTCCAGACAGCAAAGCAAAAACATTTGGGCATGAGGGGCGTGTTACAACAACAGGAATAACAACAACCAAGCCTTTATTCCACTAAGTGGGATTAGCTAAATGGATTCTTTATTTCTTTTGCACTCTATCAAATAACAAATTAATATTTAACTTCAAGTATATAAGATTATTCTTTAGTAACACCTCTTTTATATATGGTCTTTAATAACTTGAATATTCTCCCAATACTTGTATGTAAAATGTTCCTCAACCAAGTCTTTATGGTCAAGTTGTTTTTGGTCTTCCTCTTCCTCTTGTTACATAGATAACATCTAATAATCCAACTTTTCTTACTGGAGCTTCTATTGCCTATGATTTATATATCCAAATCATTTAAGTCAACTCTCTCTTAACTTATTTTCAATTGAGGCTACTCCAATCTTTTCGTAAATATACTCGTTTCTCATATTGTCCTTTCGCATATACCCCCTCATCAACCGTAGCATCTTTATTTTTACGATATTTCTTTTATTTATATATTTTTACTTTATAAGTCACCATTCGGCACCATATAATATCGTTAGTCTTAAAACTGTTTTATAAGATTTATTTTTAAGTTTAAGTGAAATTTTTCTATCACATAATACACTTAATGCATTCCTTCACTTTATACATCCTACTAAGATCCTATTAATAACATCACTATTTATTTCACTATCATTTTGTATTATTAATTCAGCGTATTTAAAACGCTCACTCTTTCTGATAATTTAATTACCAATTGTCATATCGCTAATGCAAGTACTCATATCTTGATAACATGTGTACTCCATATATTCAGTTTTTAATTTATTAAAATAAAAATATTTAGACTCTAAAATATTTCTACATAATTCGAGTTTCGCCTTAACTCCCTCTTTAGTCTTATCTACAAGAAGAATATTATTTACAAAAAGTATAAGGCATCTCCTCTTGAATGTGTCTAGTTAGGACTTCCAAAACTAATGCAAAAAAAATATGAACTTAAACCTAAGCCTTGAGTAATTCAATTGTAACAGAAAATCTTTAATCACACTACCTTATGTCCGAACACAAATAACACCACTTTTATACATAGTCTTTAATAACTTGAATATAAGTACTGTAAATTTTTTTTTTTAATTTTTCAGAGTAGTTCCATTAGGGCTTCATCATAAGCTTTTTCTAAATTAACAAAAACTAAATACAAATTTTCTTTTCTTTCTAAATATTTTCATTAAAACTCTCAACAAATAAATAGCTTTTATGCTAAATTTGTCTAGCATAAAACCAAACTAATTTTGTGATATTTTAATATCACAATATAATCTATGCTCGATCACGTTCTTTTAAAGTACTAGAGTATGACTCATTAATTAAATTCCTCTGTAGTTAGCACCAATGTACCCTTTTCTCCATTCATTTAACATCATTTTAGTGTGTTCAAAATTATATTAAATAACTTAGTGAGCCAAAAAACTCCTATTTCTCATAGTTTTAAGCATCTATTGGAATATCATCTGATTTTACTACTTTCTACACATTGTCTTTTTTAAAGTCTCAAATTTCTTCTTTGCAAATACACTGGATATAAGAGCAAATTTTATTTTATTTTTTGGATGCTAAATTCAATAAGATCAACTGGATTATCACAATCGTCATTAAAAAGCTTTTCAAAGTAATTCATTCATTTATGTCGAATCTCTTCTCTTTTAAAAATATTTTTGATACCAATCTTCAATGCAATTTACTTTAGTCAAATCATCAGTGTTCTTACCTATTGCCTTAGCAAGCTTATATATGTACTTCTCTCCTTTTTTAGTGTTCACTTTTCTATATAAATTCTCAAAAATCATATTTTTTGCATTCTCGAAAGCTAGTTTATACTTCCCTATATTCTCTTTATTTTTGTATTTATACTAATCTCTGCAACAAACTTTTTTCTTTAATTTTTTTTCATACATCTTCTTTCCACTATCAAGAATCTTTATTGTTTGAAATTTTTCATTTAGATTCTTCTACATATTTTTTGCAACTTAAATAATGCAGTTAACAATCATCAACTATATAAAATCAACTTCCCCGTTAATGTCCAACTACTTATGTTCTAGAACCCTCTTTTTAAATAAATTTTTATTCTCATTCTTTATATTCCACCATTAAGTGAGAGGTTACTATTTTGGTTTACTATTAGTTTTTCAATTCTTGCTGAATGCTGGCCTGCAAAGAAGAAACATACAAATAAAATAAATGATGCAGAAATGAGAATGTTAAGATGGATGTGTGGATATACACGAAAGGATAGAATGAGAAATGAGTATATCCGAAAGAAAGTTGGTGTTGCACCAATTGAGGATAAACTTAGAGAAAGTCGGCTTCGATGGTTTGGACATCTAAATCGTAGGCCAATTGAAGCTCCAGTTAGAAAAATTGAGTTATTGGATTTTGCCCATGTACAAAGAGGAAGAGGGAGACCAAAGAAGACATGGCAAGAAACTATAAGGAGTGATCTTAATTACTTAAACTTAGATAAGAATTTGGTAACTGATAGAGCGCAATGGAAACAAAGGATTCATGTAGCCGACCCCACCTAGTGGGATTAAGGCTTGGTTGTTGTTGTTGTTGTATTAGTTTTTCAATTCTCTATCTTAAAATCTAAGACTATTAATAAATGTTCGGTAGTCAAGGTTTCACTTGGAATGACCTTATAATCTTTACAGTCCAAATGATCTATTTTTTTATAAAAAAATGATCAATCTGTATTCTTGAAAATCTATTCTTATAAGTGATAATATACTCTCTAAAATAGTTTTACCCTCCCCATTACTCCCTCCAAAGTCATAACCACCATGAATGCTATTAAATCTCTTGACAATGCTTCCCACATGTCTGTTTAGATCCCTTCCAATAAATATTTTCTCCATTTGAGATATCTCTTGAACTAATTCTTATAAATTATTCCAAAATAATTCATTTATACTAAGATTCAAATTTATTTAGGGGTATACACACTTACAATATTAATAATCATCATATTGATAATAAATTTTAAAGCTATAATTCTATTTCTCTCCTCCTTAATTTTTACTATATGATCCTTCAAACTCTTGTTGAGAATTATACCTACTCTATTCCCTGTCTTACTCTTACCCGAGTACCAAAGTTTAAATCCTAACAAATCAACTTATTTGACTTTCTCCCTTCATTTCTTGAAGACACAAAATATTAATCCTTTTATGAACTATAATATTACTAACTCTATTAACTTGTTTGTCAGAATGTCTACATTTTACGTCTTTAATCTAATCCTAGTGACATGGGCTATATTTATTACCCGCATCCGGCTATGATGTCGGAACTCTTGCTCACTTATCACCACACCCGGGCATCGATGGAGTAGCTCTTACACACTTTTCACTATATTTAAGTAATATAACATGTCATTTTCAAGGAACGCACTAGGTTTAGTACAGTTTTTTAAAGAATTTGTCATGCTTCTTTAGCAAATTTTGCGTTGAGTGTCGAATGCCTAATGCAACCCCTTGCACATTCGGGACTTGGAACCAGGCAACAGCAGGTTGCATGAGAAGCATGTAAGAATATAAAAATATTTCTAAGCTATAATCTACGAGCTTAAGCTTTTAGGTTAGTTGGTAATCAGAGATTTAAACAACATTGTTAGTAAAAATTAACGATTTTAGCTATACTTACATTTGTTCTTAATGTTTATTTGTGGAAATTACATCATAAATGAGCTTAATCTAATGAAGCTTAAGCTTGTATGCTATGATCCAGATATAATTTTATATACTTAATCACCATCTCACTCGCAAGGAAATTTGGCGGTCTAAAATATTTTCAATCCATAGTAGGTCATTTTAATAGAATGCTATAAATAACCAAGAAAGGCTAAGCACCGAAATTAAGACCTATGGTCCTAACGTTATTTGACTAAAAGCTTATGCTTGCAGGTTATGGTGCAGAAATTATCATATTCACAAACCAAAAACATAAGAAATGCTAGACATATGGACTCAAAAATTTCAAGATAAGGAAATATAACACGCCACTATTTTCATGTGTTACCTCAAGCTTGGCAATCACACAAAACACTTCACAGAGGTATCTTTCTATAAGAAATGTTCGAAGAGCACGTGGGCACCAGCTTATAAGCCATCATTTTATAACATGAAAAAACAACTCAGTGCCCACATTGCTCCCAGTAAAAATTAGCACTGCATGCCACCCTATATCGTGCTATGTTAAACTTGGATGGTCAGTTGGGTCGATCATGTCAAGAAGATAGACTAAAGAGCTTCCTTTTTGTTCTCCTTTTAGCAATGTTTTGCAAGAAAACATAGCAGCAAAAATCTCAGTTCATGCAGATCTCATGACAAACATTTGAGAGCTCTTATTCTAAAGCTACTTTCCAAAGAAGCCAAAAAAATGTATAACTATAGAAGAAGCTAAGGTTTTTGTAACTTCTATGGAACATATATACAACTAATATGAAAACATTGAAATCTATGCCAATGCAATGACATGAAATCATGAAAAAAAGTGATCGAGTGTTACATACTATAGATAGCATGAAGAAGTCCAGGTTTCATGGCAAGGTAAAATATTAATGCCAATGCAATAGCACGTGAGCTTTTCCGCAGTCCCCATGCAATTGTAGCAACAATCATAACCTTTGTGCCTTCTTTATCTGGAATAGAAGCATGAAAATTGTTAGTGAATAAAGTTGAGAAGCATACCCAACACTAAAGTAATTTCATTAACAATTTTGCCATCAATCTAAAAGAAAATCTTCATGAATAAGAACACAAAATGAGAGAAAATATCTTCCTGTAGTGATTACTTCATCAAGATCTTTATTTTTAATATTCTTTAATTATTAAGGCAGAGATGACGTACCATTATAAATTTAGCAAACACATTTCCATTTACATATATCCCTTTTAAGAACAATTGACTAATAGACTCTTAGAAAAAGAAATTGGTTTTGATCAATATTTCACAATATCGCAATTTTCAAGTAAGGTGGGGGAAATTATAGTGTTGAGGAGTAAAATTTAAAAAAAAAAAGGTTTATACATATATGGTTCAGTTCACTTGCTAAAAAAATTATAAGGTAAAGCTAAAATTTTGAAGCAAAACTCTGGCTTTTCATTGGTCAACTAAAAAACACTTCTATCAATGACACATATTGGGAAAACCACCTAACTTCAAATATAAGAAATTAATCTTTTATCAAAGTTGAATAGCATATAAAACACGAACTTCAAAAGCCTTACTATTCTGGAATCCAATTCATAATGTCTAATGCCTTAATAATGCAAGTTACCTGCATAATTTGCAAAAGGATTCCATTTTTCAAGTTCATTGAGGTGGTAAATACCACAATGATTCCAAGGTAATCCTAAGTAACGACCATGAATTTTTTGGTAATACCTGTGCTACTACTTCTGTATGAATACCTGATGTGACATTGATATAAAGTTCTACAAAAACTACTAATTTATCGACACTAATCAAAATTTGGAAGCAGAATTTGAAGATTATTCATCAGATGATTTTTTTTTTTAGAAATCTGTTTCATCATATCTCCCAATAATGTTTCCGAACATGCCATTTTTCTCAATAAAGAACGCTAAAAGTTAAATATGCCAGTATTACCTGGTTTGTATGCATAGAGCATTAATGTTGGCAAATGCACATGTACAAGCAAATTGAATTGGAGTTTCAGCACATGTGTGTTTTCTTTGTGATTATGTAAATAGGTTTGTGTAGGTCACTGACACAGTTGCAGCGTATGCAGTGCTACAATGAAAATATATCTGCTCAGCTTGAACTCCATAAGAAGCTCATGTAGTTTAGAAAGTGCAGTTAAACTAAGGTTTTTGATGTTAGCTGAGCAAATTTCTTAAGTGTTTACTCATAAAGTGACCATTTTATGTGGTTGACTTATGCGTCTAGTTTGGTCTTATGGTGTTATTGCCCACAGTATGGGTAAAGTTTAATCGACATCTTAAATTCTGCAGTTATGCCTGAAGGTAAATTACATGCTTGTGAAGTATATCAACCAATACAAGAACCTGACGATCCAAATCATGAGGTACCTCAAAACCACCCTTCATTGAAATGATGAAAATTTGAGTTTCCTCCAAAAATTTGGGTTCTTCTGTTGAGATTCAGAGTTACCTAGTAGGGCATTCCTAAGCTAACTTATTGCCATTTTTCAGCTTTGTCTCTCAAAGTTTATGATAAGCATCTACTTTTGTAGAATTAAAGTAGAGACTTTTATTTTAATAAGTATATCCAAGCAAGCATTGTTTTCATTTAATGGTGTCATGGATTTACTCAAGTAGCTGAAATTAAAGGTAGATTGTTAAGGAGTCTATTATTTAACTAGTTATATTTCCATGTTCATAACAGCTCATGAATTATCCTAGTTTAATCACTACTTCATGATTTCTTTTCTCCTAGGTTCACTGAAATCAATGTAGTTTGTCAATGTTATTGTTGGTTTCCTTCTTAATCTTGTAGTTCTACGTTTTATCCACTTTCAGCTTGCTGCTTTTGTGGATTACCTTGTCCTTGAGTACCTAAGCACTAGATCTGCAACTCTAAAAATCATCTAGCCTAGGCTACTAAACCTTCAGGAATTTCAAAATGCTCTAGATTTTAGTTTTGAGTTTTCAGCACTGTGCCATCCTCTGATTTCTTCAAGCTTCTTCACTGAAATTAAGGTGATGAATACCTAATCTGCCACTACTTTGGTCCATACTCAACAACTTAGTATTGAACTTGGATGAATAATGTCTTTCCCACTTATTACAGGTAGGGTTGTTTGAGGATCCAGGAGATTTCGATAATAGAAAATGACGAAGAAGATTAATGTACGGCAATCATCACCAAGTCCCATATGATCCTTACGACTCACCAACTTATTGTGATTCTCATACGTGAAAAAAATTAAAACTTAATGCATTTTCCAAAAATTACGGCAATCAACACCAAGTCCCGTGTGATCCTCATGACTCTCCAACTTATTGTGATCCTTATGATTCTCCAACCAAATTATGAACTTCTAAAAAATTTCAGCTATTCACATAATCTTTCTAAAACTCATTCTGTTTCTCCAAATCGATGTCACCAAAGTCATGTTAGTTTATCAGTAATCAAGAAGACAAAAGTAAAAGTAAATCCAAATCTTGCAATTGGGGTATACAGAAAAGCTGGAGCCAAAGCTGAAGAAGATAAACCTCTGATGTTCACCAATGGAGATCATATTCTGAGGGATTGCAACCACTAAAGAAGAGGAAGGCCAGTGGCAGCATTGCTATCATTTTGTAGCGTGAATAACCAAAAACAGCTATTACTTTAATTGACAGTAGCAGAGCAGAAAATTTGATGATTCAAGGGGATGAAGCAGGTAGAAGTGCCGGATGATAAGTTTAATGCATATGGTGGATTGGCAGCTAGACAAAAAGACTTCCCTGTTTGCTTGGAGGCCATTTTGGTCATGACCATGCCAAAATAGTCTCTAATTATTTTATTAAAAAAAAATTATTTTTCATCCTCAATATATAAACTTCAATATAAAAAATTCACTTTATATTACATTCTACATAATTTTTTAACATATTATACTTAATTTTTTTTATTATTATTATTTTGAATAAAATGGTTGGAGGCCATTTTGTCCATGGTCTGGCCTCCAACCAAACAGGGCCTCGAGATCAAGAAACTAATCAAATAATGAAGTATGGGATAGAAACAAGTCCAGAATTGCAGGACACTAACCCAAATACCAAGGATGAACCAGAAATAGTGGTTTTAAGATATTATAAAGAGAAGAGGCATTCAAGAACCGTAAGTTGAAGGAAGCCATGAAGCATGACTGCATTAAAGAATCTGGTGATCATAATTTGGAGATGCATAGGCAGGGGAAGGTGAAAATCACGAATTAATTTATGAAACAGCACAGGTTTTAAATTTTATGACCCTACATTTAATATTTCTTTGATAGAAGACCATACATTTTCAAACATCTAATAAGTTGTGATTACTAGATAAGATTAGGTTGGAAAGCAGGCACTGCAAAAAGCAGTTCTCCATGTGCCAAGCCTCCATCCTTGGAAATATCCTCTTCCCTTCAGCGCTTCAGGCCAAGAAGGTGTGTGAAGTCGCCGGTGGATGCCGGCTGATTGGGGGAGGAAAGGTAGATGCTTTATTTTTCCAAACCAAGAAGTAAGAACAGCAGCTTCGTACTACCAGTGAAGATCACAAGAAGCAGCATACCCAATTATTTTGAAAATGCAAATAAGGATATGATCGATTGCATAAGCGAAGAGGGATGTGATTAGGACCTGAACTTTAGGGAGGAAGCTTTACCCTTTGGAAATCAAGCCCATTCTCGGGCTACTAATGCCTGGAAAATGGCAGATTGAGGAAGCAGATTGAAGAGAAGGTTTCAAAGATTTGGTGCAAACGAATGAAGCGTGTTTAAAACAAGCGAATTTCATCTGACTTATGGCCTTCTTAAGCACATGGATTGCCCACACGACACATCCAAGGTACCTCCTATGCATCCCGGAAGGTGGTTGCTCCTACGGCCTAGGAGGTGATTTCTCGTACCTTAAATTTGACTAATATATCTTATAATATGCAGTGCGTATGTGAATTGGGAATTGTTGAAGTGGAAAAGGCCAAAAAAGGCTCAGTTTTTGTGGACAAATAACAGCCACAGATAGCTCATATTGTAGGAAATTCAGATACAAAACAATCCTTGAAGGCTGAATAAGTGTTCGACATAATGCCACAATGAGCAGTCTGATGCAAACACCCCAAGAAGACCACCAAAGGGAGCTTGAATCTAAAGAAAGGTGTTGGCAACAATGGGAAGGGTCCAACTTGTCAGTTCCTCCATTGTAGTAGTATTTTGATGTTTAGCAATTGATTAAAGTTAATCATTTTTTAACAAATAGGTTTAGTGTGTCCATCACTGAAATTCTTAACCATTACTAATCATGATCAAAACAAAGTTCTTTATCAATTTGATTTGAAATCAAGCTTGGACAGAATCAAGAAGGACTGAGATATTTGAAGCTTGAAGATCACTTTTTTATTTCTTTTTGTTACATAATTGCCTTGTAATCCTCACATTGATTAATTCTTATTATACCTGAGTAAGATGGATGTTTGAGCACTTGAAACTTTATCAGAGGTTACTATCTTTGATCAATTAGCTGATCGATCATGTTTGTTTGATTAATTAAAGACAGCGAACAAGACTACTTGAATGATCATGGAGTTTGAGCTTTAGATGTTGAAGCAGGCTTGATCGATCTGAGCCCACTTGATCGATCAAAGACAGGAGGCAGTTTAGCTAGATCGATCTCTTGATCGATCAACTAACCGAACTAAGGCTAGCGCAGTCTGACACTACTACAAGTTTAGATCGATCAAAATTGCCCAGATTATAACCATTGGGTTGCAACAGCTAGCCTTTTGATCAACCACCTGATCAATCAAAGGCTTCTTTCAACAGTCCAACTAGCCATTACAGTCAACTCTTTTTAAGGATTTTAGCTGGTTTTGGGGTTCTTTTCTTGACTCTTTGGACTCTTAATTACTTCAAACCACCATCATAACTCCTCCAAGCTCTCAAGTGATCAAAGCACAATTAAGCGGAATTTAAACTAGTGATTAAATCTCTAAGTGCTCATCTTGAAGTATTGATATTTCGTGAAGCCAAACATATCAGATTCAGATACTGATACTTCATGATACTCTACCATACGTATCCGATCTACCATGTGGCATATTAAATTTTATTTTATTTTTTAAAAATTCAATACTTGCTTGATACTTGTTTGATACTTCTCGATACTTTTAATTAGAGAAAAAATACTGAAACAGACAGTCTGGCTTATACAATAAAAAAAATCTCATACATAAAATATAATTCATGCATAGACTCGAATATTAAAATTGAGATACATATAACTCACATAATTGGGATCGCAGAAAACTTTATGCACGTTAATGTTTTCATAGTAGAAAAAAATTTGATATTTGCAAGCTGTTATATCATTTACTTTAGCTGATTTTTTTTCACGGTCTTACAAATACTAGTGACATTTCTACTTTTTCTATCTCAATCGATACCGTCTTTATTTCTGTTGGACACCTATCATGTTTTTTTTAGCATAACCAAGCTTATATTGAGAAAATAATAGGATGTGGACCTTTTTATTTTATCTACTTATTTAGTTCGAGATTCGGAGAGAGGAAAGCATTTTTCTACTTTAATCAAATCAATTGTTATCAACTGTATCTCTTTTTCATCAAGCTAATTGATTTAAGTCGAATTTAAGTTGAAGTTGAAACTAATCTATTGATATATATTTAAGCTCTTATCTCACTTAAATAATCTGTGACAGGTTGGAAAGTAATGGAATAAATTTTATGACATTATTTTAAATTTAAAATTTTTGAAATTGAATAGTTATTGAAGAATATTTTTATTTTTTAAGTTAAATTATCCATAATATTGCTTTTAATGATATCAAAAATATTTTAAAAAATTGCAATTAATTTGAAGAATAGTTAAAAAATATATTTGAAATTTATAGCAACAAGATATAGAAATTATTTTGATCTACCATAGAGCCACACTTTAAATATTAGAATATGATATATTATACTCACGTATATATAAGTTGTGTTCTGACGTATCTATATCCTACTTTTTAAAGTTAGGTGTATTATCATATCTGCATCGCCATATCGTACTCGTGCTTCTTAGGTGCTCATCTTCTCATCTTCTTGCATACGAGTTTAACTTTTGAAGAGAAAAGTGAGTTATTTTTCATTATAACTTTTGTTGTAATCTCTAAGATTCTCCTCCTCTTTGCTTTCATTTATTATTTTTATAAAGAAGGGAGAGTTTCTAACCTAGACTTGGATGAATAGAGTGTGCCATCAATTGGTTGTGAGGAGGGACTTTAGCTAGGTGCTAGAGGTGTGCGGGCTTCTCCACCTTTGTCCAAAAGAGTGTTTGATAATATGGATAGATAGCTAAGGTTAGGATGGAGTTGGCTCGAGAGTGAGCCGAACCATATTATATTGTGTATCTTCTTCTTATTACTCTTGCTTGGTTGTTATTGTTCATTGCCTTTGCTATACTTCTTGTTTTATTGCTTATATTAATCCTATACAATTAAGTAAATTTAAGAATTAAATATTATTTAGGGTATATTCACCCTGCCTCTAGACCCATACTGATCCTACAAAATTGACATGGGTAAGGCTCCACATAATCGTTTACTTAATGTTTGCAAAAAATGCTACAACCGTTCAGAGCTATGGCAACCTTGGAGGAAATAGGATTGATGCACAGAAAATCATTGAAGGGGTGAACTATATGGCAGCACTTAATGGTGCTAATTCAAGAGGAGCAATTGGAGGAGGAAGTGCTCATTTGCCGCAAGAGGTAACTGAAAAAGCTATGCAAAATAGGGATGAATTCATAGTACCAAATGCAGAGGTAGATAATATTTAAGGAAAATGGTAATATGCTCATACGGGAAGGTCATTTAGTTGCAATCTACCTTTTCACATTGTATTAGTGGAGGCACATAAGAGATAGGGGGAAGTGGACAGTATGGTGCATGTCAAACAAGATATTTCATCAACAAATTTGCTTGAATGGAAGATAGAGATGAGGATTGATTGGGTAGTCCCTGGAGTTTGATAGGATAGGTAGTAAGATTCGAAGAGTGGACAAAGATGTCCAAATTCAATGCCAGTGTTGTTAGTTCCACCCCTCTTTGGATCAGCTTCCAGGTCTTCCTTTTGAGCGCTGAGGACCCAACACTCTAGACATGATTGCCTCGAAGATAGGCGCCATCCCACTAACTATGGATCGCTTCACGAATGATTAGGGAGCATGGATTATATACTAGGATGTGTGTAAAGGTCGATATGAAGAGAACATTGAAAACTGGTGTTTGGTTGCATGACACGACAAGTAAAGTTTATCAATACTTCGAGTATGAAGGCATTTCTTCCTTGTGCATTGAATGAAGAGTTGTAGGCCACAAGAACACAAATGGCACCACATGAAATTTGAATAAAAGTATTGAGTCGGGCGTGATTGGCCCTTCGACATTGGTTACAAGTAGAATAGAAGACAAAAAGAGGGGGTTTGGAAGGCCAAACCATAGAGTTGCCGGTTTACAGCTCTTGGGTCGTAGCAAATTTTAACAAGTAACCACTAAGGGGTGAGGGCAGAGCTCTAGAGTAGGGGATGAAGATGTGCAAAGGCTTACGCAAGTAAATGTCATTTCCAGGTGGCAACCAAAGAAATCAGGAGATGCATTCATGGATGATTCAGACCAAGGTGTTGCCGCTGATAGTGCTGGAATGAGCAACCACCAGTTCAAAAGGGCATATCTACATCTTCTAGTGGCCAAATTGGGCAATAAGTGTCAAAATTCATCTACACTTCACGAAGAATTTGGAAATGTATAGCCAAAAAAGTAGCAGAAGTAAAGCAAAATTTAAAACAAGCTGACAGCAAGGTAGTGAAATTCAGTGTCAAATCCAATAAACAACTGATGGTTCTGAAGGGCATTTCTAACCCGTTTAAGGGCCATTTTGAGCAAACCATATATCAAAATTCATCTACACAACATAAAAAAAGAGGGTGGAATGGTTTTCTTAGCCAGCAGAATGGCAGAATCAAAATAGAATTCTTTGAAAGATAGAGCTGGAAATGAGAGATAAGAGACTGAAGTTGACGGAGAGTTTGAGGGACTGTAGTTCTTTGTTGGTAGATCCCCCAATACCAATGTAGAAGTCAAGAAAAAAAGAAGAAAAGACCATGAAGCCAAGCCAGTAGTGGAGCACATTGAAGTGATGTTCATGGAGGAAGTTAAGGCTCTTGCAGAAGTTTTCACAAGCAAGAGGCGAAGGAATGACAGAAATAGGCCATGCGACTTAAGTTAGAAGCCAAAACCTTTTAAAGGGTAAGTTGCAATAATGAATTTCTTTTATAGCAAGGCAACAACTTGGTTCTCATTCGTCTTGGCCTCTTTCTGCCCCTCTTTAGAGAAGGCACATCATTTAGTGGTGTGGTGAGATATTTAGCACAGAGAAGGTATACCAAAGGTGCATGGTAGGCTAGTCCTCTCAATAAAGGCTATAGCTAACATTATGTTGAACATCACGATTAATAATTTGAGCCATCATAAGAGTGACTAGAACCCCTCGGCCTAATCAGATCCATGTATCCCCACCCCAAATGCTTGGGTTCCATCAACTCCTTGATGAATCAAAATTAACTTAGACAATTAAGTTCAAGGAGGTAGTGTAGCTGGAGCCAGGTACATCATTAGGAACCACCTATCGGACATCATCCGAGGCAAAGGCAAAAGAATTTTGATGAGTTTTGTGCCCACATCCGAGAAATAGGCCGCACTTGCAAAATTGATGGCTATCCCAAATGACATATCGAGGATGTGAGGGGGCTTGGTTAGAGGGAGTCCATGGAGGTGCTCTAACTTATTTAGAGTAGGCTGCACCAACATGCAGTCACCCAAAAGCATCTAGACTTTACATGACATCAAAAATCATTCAGACCAGCAACCAGAAAGGAGGGATTCAGTAAAGTGTAGTAGGGAGTCAGCTCAAGAGCACCAACAACTGCCGGCACACTTACCTTAGTAGCATGGAGGCCAAATCAAATATGAGGTTCAAAGATAAAGGTCTGATATCTCACAAAAAAATCCAGCAATAATTTGTACTCAAATAAAATGCAAAATCACACAATTAGAGCCAAATGAATAAGTCAAGAGAATAACTTTGTATTGAAACCGAATAATCAAAAAAATTTGATTCAAAAAAGATTTTATACCAAAGTCAAAATATTTAAGGACCACAATGTAATTTTTTCAACATATGCCGAGAGTTGATGAGGTTGCACGCAGGTGTGGAGGGAGGCGCGGTGATGCAGGAGCAGAAAGCAAAGTCATCGCCTTGTGGCAGAAGGTGGGCGAAGCATGCAACTCTCAGGCAGAGCGAGATGGGAAGAAGAGGCAGGCGGGTAGTGGTCGCTGCAAGTCAGCGAGTTTGTTGACAGAAGTAATGTGGGCCGCAGGATAACCGATGCGCAGTCGACAACAATGCAGGCGGTGTAGGCGCAGATGGGCTATTAAGTGCAAATGGGGCAAGCGACATCGCAGGCGTGGCTCGCGATCAAGCGAAGAAAAGGCAAAAGAGACTTTTTTTTTTTTTAATAGAAGTGGTCAATTAGGCTGTTTAAGGATTCTCATCAGAAACTAATTCTGTCCTTTCATTCATTAGAATATTGACCCCTTAATCTGGATCTAGGCTTTGGTTATGGAAGTCCTGACTGGACATATCCAAGATGAGGTGCCTTGGTGTATGCTCTTCGCAGATAATATTGTTCTTATTGATAAAATTAAAAATAGAGCAAAAGCGAAACTCGAGCTTTGGAAGAATACTCTATAATTTAAAGGTTTTTTGTCTTAGTAGATCAAAAATTGAATATATAGAGTGCACATTTAGTCAAGAAAAAACACATATATTGGTGACGTGACAATTAATGATCAAATTGTCAAGAAGAGTGAGCGCTTTAGATACTTTGGATCAATCATACAAAATAATGGTGAAATAGTTAATGACATTATTAGCAGGATTCAAGCAGAATCGATAAAATTGTGAAATGCTTCTGGTGTGTTGTGCGATAAAAAAATTGCATCCAAACTTAAGGATAATTTTTATAAAACTATAACAAGACTAGTGATGATATATATTGCTGAATGCTAGCCTATAAAGAAAAAACATACAAATAAAATAATTGCTGCAAAAATGAAGATACTAAGGTGGATGTGTGGATATACACGAAAAGATAGAATGAGAAATGAGTATATCCAAAAGAAAATTAGTGTCACATCAATTTAGGATAAACTTAAAGAAAGTCAACTTAGATGGTTTAAACATATAAATCGTAGGTCGATTGAAGCTTCAGTTAGAAAAATCGAGTTATTGGATCTTGCTTATCTACAAAGAGAAAGATGGAGACCAAAGAAGTCATGGCAAGAAACTATAAATAGTGATCTTAGTTATTTAAACTTAGATAAAAATTTGTTGATTGATAGAACGTAATAGATACAAAGAATTCATGTAACCAACCCCATTAAGGCTTGGTTGTCATTTGTTGCAACCTGGATCTAGGCTTTGAGAATACTCAAACATAATGTCATTCAACAATAGCTATTAACTATTATAATGCAAGGCGACCTCTTTATATAGAAAGACCTCATGAAAAAATTTAAAAAAAAATATTAAATACAGAAAATAAAAAAAAAGCCAAATAAATAAAAGCAAATATAAAACTAATTTTATTATAATAAAATAAAATCAGCTCTAAATATGACAAGTCTTCAAATCTCCCAAATCTGCGCTGAATCAAATCAAATCTAAATAAAGCTAATATGAAAATCTCCAATAGCTCTAATTAATTTGAATTTGAATTATGATTCAGCACATAGTGTCATCTTGGAGTCCAATTCAATGCTGATACATGTCCCCACCAAGAAGCCTCATTGATTTTTGCAATATCCTCAAAAGAGATGTTGAATGACTTGTACTTTTATTATTTTAGTTTAATGTTATATGACAATGCCCACCTAGTAGGATTAAGGCTTGGTTGTTATTGTTGTTATTATTGTTGTAATGTTATATGACAATGCTATGTTTCGGATGGATAAGATTGGATCACTATCAGTATTATCTTCAATTCTCACAATTATGTGTAGGGAAAGGGGCGGGGGGAGAGGGGGGGGGGGAAGAGGATATTAAGAACTACAAACAAGAAGTTAAAGTGAAATTTAATTGAAAGCATTCCCACCTTCCACAAAGTGTTCACCACCAGAGGGCCTCCTGTCCATGTCAGACAAGTAAAGAAAAACTGAGTTGTTCACAAGATTATGCATTGCTATCAAAATTCCAAGACAGAATTGTGCAAGAAGAAAGAACCCTGGAATAGGGTAATGCCACAATCCAATTGTTTCCCAAACAGCCATGTCCTAAAACAATGTCAAGACGTAAATCAAGAAGCAATAACTAAAATTTCAATATAAAAGAAGACTTCTTACCTCCACAAGCTGTTTGTTTAGGCAGGAAAAAGCCACATTAAACACATATGTGCTGGCAGTCCAGAGGAGAACAAAAACAAGCAGTGGCCCATTTAAGTGTTGCAAGTGAAACAATGAAGGAAAGGCATATAGAACATAGCCAACATATGCTAGCAAACCAAAAGCACATATGCTAGCAAAGTAGAAACTCCAAAATGAAAGGGCAAGCAACAAAACCTGTAATATTCACCACTGGGAGATTTACAAATAAATCACCAATAAGAGTTGGTCTTTGATGCTAATATAAAGAAAAAATTTTCTAAAGGTTGCCTACCTCATGAAAAAAACAATGTTTGGCAACGACGACACATTACTGCAGAATATTTCAGTAAATGTTTTTCACATAGTGACATTGCAATCAAGTGCAGAAATTTATTAATTACATCATTTTTAAGCCATCCAGTTTGAATACATAGAAGTAATCATATGATCCAAACGAGTGACATATACTGTCAAGACATTCAAACAATCAAATTGGTTCCATTTGTTTTTTTTTTTGAGGTATTACCTTCTCACAATAGCTCTCTTTTAATAAGATCTTTACTTGTTATACTATTCTTCTGCACACAGCTTAATGAGTTTGGTCATACATAATAAGGTTTAGAGGAGAGTACAGACAAGTATTGAGGTTAAATTCCAAATTATTGATATACTTTCCTCAATTAGCAGCAGTGCAACACGCAATACCCACATTAAGTGCCAATGTGTTCTTTTTTTGGGGGGATGTAGGTTTCAGGTTCTCCTCTAATATTATCGGCACCTGAGCTTACCCAACAATGAAGACTGGAGTAGAAGGGGAACTGCAGGATCCCTAGGCACAAGCACTGTCGATCTGAAAGAAAAGGGATATGCAGCTTTCATGAAAACTGGAGCTGGTGGGGTGCAGATCACCGGCACTATTGAATTGTAGGATGCTGACACTGTTCATCTGCGAGACTCCGGCAGTGTTCCTCTGTAAGACTGCGGCACTGTTCCTTGACGAGACTCTGGCACTGTAGATTTGCGGGATTCCAGCACTGTTGAAATGCAAGATGCCCGGACTGTTCCGCTGCGGGACTCTGGCACTGTAGATTTGCGAAATTCTGGCACTGTTGAAATGCGTGATGCCTGCACTGCTCACCAAAGGAACGAGCCTCCAGGACCTGCTGCAGATCCAGCAACCCAGAAGGACAGCATTGCCTTGGAGGATGATCTTCTTGAGATTGATGAAGATGTGGAAAGGGAACGATGACTTTGCTTTTGGGGAGACCAACATATCAAGACCAAAACCCTCCCCTCTCATGGTAAAGGTGATTCTCTGCATCCTTAGTCAAAGGACATGCAAGGTACAAATGAAACTCACCTCTCAGGTTGCTCAAGTGAGGCCCCCCAAGCTGTCGATAAAATTGCTTGTGTGGATGCTTGTGAATCCCGAGCTGAGTGCGCTTAAGGCCCCAACAGGATTGTTTTCTTGCAGGGCCAACAATCTGTGAATGGGTTTGTTAACTCTCCTCAAGTTAAGAGTGACAGAGGGTTGGGGAATGCTAGTGGGGAGCAGGAAAAAGCTACACCAAGTAGTAAAACTATGCCTGTAAACCAACCACAATACCGTAATAACGCTCGGAAAAAGAGAGCCTACGTAGACTTCAAAGAAATTGACCTATCCTCTAGCACAGAACAAATTGATGGGGTGGTTGAGCTCAACAATAAGGGAATCCTTCGAATGAAAGAGAGGTTTGTGATTGCGTTAGTTGGGAAACTGATAGGGCCGATGACTACCATGTCCCTTCCTGTCCAATCGAGCTTCCCAAAAGGTGGGGACACTTCGAGGACTTTAAAGTGGTGGGGGCAGAAAAAGGGTGCTTCCTATGTTAGTTTAACAAGACTGAGGGTAGAGACTGTTTAATTTTTTGATTTAGTTTACCCAAGTGATGAGGCTAGTGTTGCTTCAGAATTAAAGAAGGATAGTGAAACGTTGTGCACCTTTTCATGTATGGATTCTTCTAATTCATAGATTTTAGATTCTAGTTGATCCTATTATATGTGCCCATTCAGAGATAGATTTTCTACTTATTCTGTGCATAATAGTGGTAGAGTTATAATGGATAATAATTTTGAGTGTAAATCAGTTGGAATAAGGACAGTAAAAATAAAAATATTTAATGGAATGATAAGAACTTTGACAAAGGTCAGGCATGTTCCAGACCTTAAGAAAAGTTTAATCTGCCTAGGTACCCTTGATGCTAGTGGCTGCACTTTTACTGGTTCTGATGATATTATAAAAGTTAAGAAGGGTGCTCTGGTAGTAATGAAGGGAGAGAAAATTAAATCACTATACAAGTTGATTGGGTAGACTGTTACAAGAGATGTTGCTATTACATCCTTTTCAGATGATGATACTATGCTACGACATGCTAGACTGGGTCATATGAGTGAGAGAGGATTGTTAGAGTTACACAACAGAGAGTTACTTAAAAGGATTAAATCATGTAAGATTAATTTTTGTAAATCTTGTGTGCTTGGCAAGCAGTGCAGAGTAAAATTTATTACTTCTAGCAAAAGAAGCAAGAACATCCTTGAGTATGTGCATTCAAATGTATGAGAACCATCCTCAGTTACTTCGCTCGGAGGAGTTAAGTATTTTGTTTTTTTTATTGATGGTTATTTAAGAAATGTCTGGGTTATTTCTTGCACCATAAATCAAAAGTGTTTGAGAAATTCAAGTATTGAAAGGCAAGTGTGGAAAAGGAGACTGACAAAGGCATTAAGATTCTTTGTACAAATAATGGGGGAGAGTACACCTCCAAAGAGTTCCAAGATTTCTGTTTAAAGGAAGGTATTACCCGACATTTTACTATCCCGAACACGCCACAACAGAATAGGGTCGCAGAAAGAATGAACAGGACACTGCGTGAGAAAGCACGGTGTATAAGATTATTCGTGAGCTTGTCGAAGTCATTTTGGGCTGAGTTAGTTAATACAACTTATTACTTAGTGAACATACATGTTGTATTACCTCTGATTACTTCTAACCCCTTTTCTTTTCACGATGCAGTAGAGAGAAAAGATAACAAATAATAGTTGGATGCTATGCAGGAAGAGATAAACTCTCTTCAGAAGAATCAAACTTGGGAGTTGGTGGCATTTCCAAAAGGTGAAAAGGCAATCAGTTGCAAGTGAGTATACAGGAAGAAAGAAGCTTTATCTTCAAGAGAACCAAAAAAATATAAAGTAAAATTGATTGCTAAGGGCTTTAATTAAAAAAAAAAGAATAAATTTTAATGAAATTTTTCCTCCAGTGGTGAAACATTATTTTATCAAAACTTTACTTGCTATGGTAGCAATGTGGGATTTAGAGTTAAAGCAACTTGATATGAAGATAGTTTTTTCACATGAAAATCTAGACGAAGAGATTTACATGGTGCAACCAGAAGACTTTGTTCAATAAGACAGTGAGAAGATGGTATACAAGCTAAAAAAAATTTCTTTATGAGGTGAAGCAGACTCCACGTCAGTGGTATAAAAGGTTTGATACCTTTATACTTACACATGGTTACATAAGGAGCAAGTTTGATAGCTGTGTCTATTTTCATTTTCTTAGTGATGGTTCTATTATTCTGTTAAAGCTCTATATTGATGACATGCTCATACTTTGCAAACATATGCATGAGATCAGTGAGTTAAAAAGAGTACTTAGCTCAGAATTTGAGATGAAGAACCTTGACAATGCTTAAAAAATTCTAGGTATAAAGATTCATCGAGATCATCATAAAAGCAAGCTATGGTTGACTCAAAAAAGTTATATAGAGAAGGTATTGACAAAATTCAATATAAAAAATGCCAAAGCTATCAAATATGCCTCTAGCTCAGCATTTTAAACTTTCTTCACAGCAATACCCAAAGCCAGATAAAAAAACTTCAAGAAATGCACAATGTACCGTATGCTAATGCGGTTGAATGTCTAATGTATGTTATGATATGTACTAAACTTAATTTACCATATGCTGTTAGTGTTACTAGCAGGTATTGAAATGCTTTGAAGTAGATTCTACGTTACTTGAAAGGCACTTCAAATTGTGGTCTGTTATTTAAGAAAAATATTCAGATTCTGATCTTTTGGCTGGTTATGTCGATTCTGATTATGTAGGTGACCTTAATAACAAAAGATACACTACAGAATTCATTTTTACTTTAGGTAGAGGTCATATTAAATGGAAAGCTACTTTATAAAATATTGTAGCTTTATTAACAACAGATAAAATATTGTAGCTTTATTCAATTGATTTTACGAAATTCAGCACCCCAAAAAAAAATAAAAATTACTTTTACATCTGACGCATTAGTAAAACTGAAGTCTGAAATGCTTTAAAGAAGATGAAGCATAAAAAAGCAATAAGACCCGATAGCATCCCAATAAATGTTTGGCAGTGCTTAGGAGATGAAGGAGTTTCTTGGCTCACTAGATTATTTAATCAAAACTAAAAGGATACCAAATGAATGGAGAAAGAGTATATTAGTACCTATTTATAAGAATAAAGGCGATGTACAAAATTGTGCCAATTATAGAGGAATTAAATTAATGAGTCATACTTTAAAATTTTGGGAGAGGGCGATCGAACAAAGATTACGCCATAATACTAAGGTATCAGAGAATCAGTTTGATTTTATGTCAGGTAGATCTACTATAGAAGTCTTTCATTTATTAAGAAGTTTAATGGAGAAGTTTAAAGAGAGAAAGAAAAACCTACATTTGATTTTTATTGATTTGAAAAAAGCTTATGATAAAGTCTTAAGAAAAGTAATTTAGAGAGTTTTAGAAAAGAAAGAGATTTGCACTGCTTATATTCAAGTTATTAAAGACATGTATGAAGGAGCTATTACCTCTATTCAGACACAAAGAGGTTTGACTAAGGATTTTCTTATTACAGTTGGATTACACCAAGGCTCGGCTTTAAGTCCGTATCTTTTTGCTTTGATTATGGAAGTCATGACTGGACATATCCAAGATGAAGTGCCTTGGTGTATGCTCTTCGCAGATGATATTGTCCTTATTGAGAAAACTAAAGAGAGAGCTAAAGCGAAACTAGAGCTTTGGAGGAATGCTCTAGAATTTAAAGGTTTTCATCTCAGTAGATCAAAAACTGAATATATGGAGTGCACATTTAGTCAATAAAGAAATACTTACATTGGAGATGTAACAATTGGTGATCAAATTGTCAAGAAGAGTGAGCGTTTTAGATACCTTGGATCAATTATACAAAATAATGGTGAAATAGATAATGACGTTATTAGCAGGATTCAAGCAGGATGGGTAAAATGAAGAAATGCTTTTGGTGTGTTGTGCGATAAAAAAATTTCATCCAAAATCAAGCGTAAATTTTATAAAATTGTAGTAAGACCAGCGATGATATATGGTGCTGAATGCTGGCCTGCAAGAAGAAACATACAAATAAAATAAATATTGCAGAAATGAGGATGTTAAGGTGGATGTATGGATATACACGAAAGGATAGAATGAGAAATGAGTATATCTGAAAAAAAGTTGGTATTGCACCAATTGAGGATAAACTTAGAGAAAGTCGGCTTAGATGGTTTGGACATCTATATCGTAGGCCGATTGAAGCTCCAGTTAGAAAATTTGAGTTATTGGATTTTGCTCATGTACAAAGAGGAAGAGGGAGACCAAAAAAGACATGGCAAGAAACTATAACGAGTGATCTTAGTTACTTAAACTTAGATAAGAATTTGATGACTGATAGAGCGCAATGGAAACAAAGGATTCATATAGTCGACCCCACCTAGTGGGATTAAGGCTTGGTTGTTGTTGTTGTTGTTGCTGTTATTAACAACAGATACAGAGTATATTGCTGCAATTGAAGCAGGTAATGAAGCAGTCTAGTTAAAAAGTTTGGTCAAGGAACTCAATATTTCACAGAAGATTGTTTATCTGCATTGTGATAGTCAAAGTGCAATATGTCTTGCAAAAGATCTTGTTTATCATGTAAGGACAAAACATATTGACATTAGGTATCACAAACTCCGAGAGCTTGTGTCAGGCAGTGACATTCAGCTTATTAAAGTTTTAACTCAAAATAATTTTATAGATATGCTTACTAAAACTTTACCAATAGCCAAGTTTTTACACTGCTTAGACTTGGCTAACATTCAAAGAAGCTAATGTATAAGGGCCCCAGGGAGAGAGGGTGTTTCTGGTTAGAGAGACAATGTAGACTGCTTGAAACATCTGCTCTTTAATCAAATCAAAGGTGGAGATTGTTGATTTTTTTTTTTGGATTAAAGATTAATATTTTATTTTAAGCCCATGGTATTAAGGAA
The DNA here is from genome assembly GCA_019297695.1 of Apostasia ramifera. Lineage (NCBI taxonomy): Eukaryota > Viridiplantae > Streptophyta > Magnoliopsida > Asparagales > Orchidaceae > Apostasia > Apostasia ramifera. Next base: position 329,691 of record JAEMOT010000981.1, read on the forward strand.
GCATGTTAAGCATAACAGCTGAAGCTATTAAATCTCCTAATTTTATGGCTATCAGTTATGCTAGGAGTTATTAAAAAGGCTACGGGATGCTCTCAAATTCACCCAATCCCAGCCCGAGGAACTGAGAGCCCACGAGTCATTTCAACTCAGGTCACCACTCTTCCTCCCACTAAGTTCCCTCATCCAAAAGTTGGATCAAGGTAAACTTTGATGGATCAATGAAAGCAAATGGTATTGCGGATGCAAAAGCAGTAGCTAGAGACCATGATGGCAACCTCCTCGAGACAATTGCCATACGATTGTTCACAAGCGCAGCTTTAGTTGCTAAGATGAAAGGGGTGTGGGAGGCAGCTAGGCTCACTAGAAGATGGGCTAACATTGTAGAGGGTATCTAGTTAGAGAGAGATTCTTCCACGATAATTGTTGACATTTTGCAGGTTCCCGACACTGCAATTTTTGGACATCATGGATGCTTTTTGTATTTTTAAGGCTTACAAAGTATCACATATATATAGACTCGAAATTGGGCGGCAAATTTTACCTCATCCTTTGCAGTTGATGAGGATGTATGGATGTCCCTCCCAAAGGATTTTTGCTTGATCTTTGGAGAGGATTTGGAGACCTTATATACTTTATATACTTTTATTTCTTTTTTAGTAATATATAAGTTAAGGCTAAATTTCAGAAAAACTAATTCATGGTTATAATTACATAACAACCACTTGGTGATGAAAAGCAATAGCAAAAGCTTATTTTACGTAATATTTGCAGTCTAAATGATTGTATAACATTTAGGCCAAAACTTCCGCCTTATTTGATCTCTAGAAACCTAACTATATTACTGCTGCAGGGAATATAATAAGCTTACAAAGCTATTAAGACCAGTATGGGACTCAGAACTAACATGGTTCATGGTACTTGTAACACAGTAATGTTCGCCAAAAATCAAATCAGTGTTGATAATTAAATTATGATGGTCTGCGGTAATTTAACGCCACGGCCACCTTCTCTCTTAATGTATTTAAGTTTCAGGTTACGACCATGAGCTTTCTATACGTACTTATAATCTAACAAGGCTGTGTTTTGTAACTGGATGGACAAATAAATGTTTGGTGGCTTTATCATACAAGACATCATGCAGCAGAAATCTTACAGGACACCCGTAAGTGAAAAAGTTGACACAAAAATTCTGAAAAATTGAGCTCCTTATTAGCACAATGGTGCTCCTTGCACCTGATCTGCAGTGACAAAAAAATACTTCAAGTTATTATAAAGGAGACCAACAGGAATCTAATTGATCTACAGAATATGCAAACAACACAAATATGAAATGAAAAAGATGGAGCATGAATTCATTTCATGTGGAAAACACCACGTGCATAACAACTTCGAAATTAAACAAGAATATAATAAAACTTGGTAAAAATCAATAACGATAGATCTATAATTCTTCATCAACAATGAGATATTGCTAAATGAAGTCATGCTCTACCTATTTTCTAAAAATTACACAAAAAACAAAAATTTAAGAAGCAGGTGAAAATAGACAAAGCATTCACATGTTCTTCAATAGGGCCTAAAACAGCGGATCTCAAAGGTTCAAAAAAAAAAGAGTTTCAAAAAGAACAGTGGATCTCCCACCATATAGACTGTTATAGGGAACAACAGCAGGTTGGAAATGATCTTAGCTAAGCACAATAAATTAGCTTATGAAAACATTAAATTAACGTACAACAGTGAAGCGCTATTCTTCCAGTTAACACTTTTAGAAGCTGATAAAAATTTATTATAATGGCAATCATATTATCATGCTCCGACCCATATTTACAATCCTCAGAATTGCATGAACAAATAAATTTCTCGTGAATTCCCATAAATCCAGATATTTCTGGTGGCCACAGTTCCCTGCAGGCTGTCACTAATCTTCCATTGCCAAGTACTCGAACATAAAACAAAAGACAATCCAAAAATGACATGAAAAGTAGAGGGCAAAAAAGAAGAAAAGGTTCTTAATAGCAGAAAATTATTAGAAATTTGCTTCCAGATCCAAGGAGTTGATGTGAAACCAAAAAAATCAGTTCTTGAATGTAGTGACTAAACTTTCAGCAAGTCACGAGTTTGCAATTTTGCTTTCCTTCAGAACATGCCACCAACCACAGACTATATAAAATTGCTTGACACACGTTCAGCAAAGTCATCTTGCAAAGTACAATGCAAAATAAAATATGTAAGAATCATCATTTGACCAGCTGAAATTGAAGAAAACAATTAATCACATAAGCATATGGAATAAAACACTGTGAGCAGCAGGATGCTTGAGTTCCAGATCTTGGAGATTAATTTTTTATTTGCCCATTTCTAACTGCCACGGAGAAGTAAAAGAGAAGAAGAAATTGATTGATTCCTACAGCAGGTCCAATACGCTAGTACTGTAAGTACTCCAAATGTCTTGCTCACCCACATATTCATACCCAGCGCCTTGTCACCTTGCATGGAATCAAAGCAGTATTTGGGGAAATGACTAACTCACTCGTTTATGATTGATGGAAGATATCGAAGGACAAGCGTTCAACTAGAAGATAGGTTTATGGAACGAGATCATTAACAATGCAATTAGCAAACAATGATGACATTAGTATATTGATTTTGCTAGTCCCTTATGCACTTCCAGTACCCAGGCAACTATTTTTGCTAGTCCCAAATACACTTCTCAGTGCCCAGCATTCGAGTCCCCACCTTGCCACAACTGAAAGCTTTGGCTACCAAGACTTTGCCCGAAGCCATTGGAAACCCTACCAAAGATCTCTAATGCTCCCCAACCCATCACTTCATTAGATGTCAGAAGATAATGTGGCTTATCAGTTATCAGATCCCAAACCATTGAACATTGCCAAATCGGAAGGGACGGGATAAAGAGGAGGAAAGGGAGTGACCCCCAACAACCAACGAATTCCCTGTGGTTCTCCAGAATTCGCACTACCATTGCCAACCTCGTTTTGGCCACGGTCGTTGTTACCCATCATTGCTGCAATTAAGCAAAGGAAAAAGACGAACAATTGAATAAGTATGGTTGCCCTATCTAACCCGACTCAATCAAAGAAATGTTGCTATGGAAAAAGAAAGATGGAGAAGCAAGAAAACAAAATTCAAAATTTCTAACCTAATCTGACTCATGATGAAGGAATATGCTTGGTACTAAGGGATCTCATTCGAACCACAACAGTATAACTTTCAAGTGGAATGGAGGGATTAGTGGCATTCTAGGAGCGTGTAAACTAATCTACCACTAGTAACCAAGAATAAAGCAGAAAAAGTAAAATTAAATTTAAAAAATGAAAGTCATTATTAGTGGGACGCACCACTAGCATGGCCAAGCAAAAATCCACTGTAGATCACACTAGGCTCAGAATAGGGATCACATCACAACATATCTCTGGAAAACCATTTTGTCCAGCTGATCCAACTTGATCAAATCAAAGTTGCCACAGAGATTCCTGGGAAATTGGATTATGCCATTCGACACTGTGAATCTACAATCAAGTCAAAAACTCAATAGGCGGTCTTCTATGGGTCCACGTTATGAGTTGGTTTACAATGAAGGGATAATTCACCTATGGGTCCACGTTATGAGTTGGTTTACAATGAAGAGATAATTCACAGGTTTACTACGTAGGATCTGAAAGAACAAACTAAACCCTTCAATTTGCTAGTTACCTTATGCTGATGATAGCAATTATCCAATAAGCGCCACTCTATGAAGCACAGACACTTCAAAAAACCACGTCATGTCTGTGTCGGACACATGGACACTTAAGGACATGCGTAGACAAGCGGAGATACCGTGTTGTATACGCCACATAACGTGTCCCAAAAAATAATATTAAAAAAACTAAAAGACACTTTAGGACATTTCTAAATAATTTCAGGACATTTCTGAGATGTATAATACGTCTAAGATACTTCTAGGGAACTTCTGGAATGCAAAACACTCTTAAGATATAGAACTTTTTTGAGATATATATAACATAAAATTAAATACATTTAATATTAATGTTAAATTTTTTTATTAATATTATATATTTTAATAATACAAAACACAAGATTAAACTTATAGATACATCTATCTCCTCTTCATTTTTTTATTAATATTAAAATTTTTTATTATTATTAAAACCTTATTTAATAAAACTTAAACCTATATCTTACTATTATTAAAATTTTACTTAATATAAGTTAGAATTCTAAACTAACCAAGCTAAATCAAATTTCTTATTTTCTCGCTGCGCTCAAGCCTTACGAAAATGAATCAATCGCACAAGGTCTGGAACTATAGCTTCACCTCTGTACGTCTGTTATCCTCAACGCCGAGAGCTCTTACCTCTTCTTATTGTCGTACTTACCATAATTATTCTGCCAAATAAAATTATATTTTATATTATTCTCTCAATCAGTTCATAAAGTGAAACTCAAATCTACATCTCAAATCTTTTCAATGTCGACGACATTTCTTCTCAAATTCTCATCTTAATTTTATAAAACTTTTATGCTAATCATAAGTTGTTTATATAGAAAAAATTAATTTTTCTATATTTTATTCTTTTTTTAAATACAAATTGTTAATTTTATTATTATTCTATTTGATGTGTCATGTCGTGTTCTTGTCCTATGTTTTGGAAAATTGTTACATTGCCATGTCAAACTGCATCGAGTCCTTGTGTCCCTTTGTAGTGTCCGTGCTTCATAGATGTCACTTATCTATCATAATTTGCTCCAATTCTCTATTAATTACACGATTACTTTGCTTGAGACATTTCACAATTTAAATTTGCATAGATAATTCTGTAATTTAAATATGCAAATATAAATTTACAAGGAAAACTATGAACCCAGGTAATTACATTCTAGTCCATAATATATAAATCTTACATATAGGACCCTGGAAATAAAAGAACATTATTTCTACATTTTTGACTAAAAACACAGTATTTCTACGTAGTTTATTAACAAAAAATTAATTTTATGTCGTAGTCTCAAAATAAATATTATTTTCATGTGCAATTATTGAACAAGTCAATTACTGCCAGGTCCCTTAGCTTTATAAACTACATTATATTCTAAGTAGCAAGCTCAAAATAGAACTTACTATTCTATTTTGTTCTATTTGAGCTTGCTACCCAGAAAATAATAAAATTTATAAAGCCAAGGGACTTAGCACTAATTGAACTTACTACTAAATCTCTGAAGTTTAAACTACATTATTTTTCTAATTGTAGGTTCAAAATAGATATTACTATTCAAACTTTGAATTCAAAACAAAATGACATCCAAGTACCTAGACCTAATGGGAAACTACACCTATGTACAAAAAACTTAAAAAATTCACAGGAATTTAGAAAATCTAAAAGAGAGACTTTTTAGAGTCTAATTCAAAAGGCTCTGTTTTACGAGATAGATGCAAATTCTCTCAAGTTGATTTTTACTTTCTAGAATTTCCCAAATATGGCAAAAAGTACAAAATACTCATGGACAAAGTTATAATAACTTATTTAAGAAATTCCCTTTAATATATATATATATGTATGTATTTAGACTTAGTATAAGTACAGTTATAACTAAGGGATCTCAAAATAGTTATTGCATAATATATTAATCCTCACCAACAACAATTAGATTAAGATAATCTTTCCAATTTATGAGCTTCTCTGTCATCTCCTCACCAGCCGTTTCCCTAACTAGTGGTGGGTCCAATGTTATTAAACTCACATTTTTCCCATAAATAGGCCTCAGATCTCTTAGAAGAAAATGCAGCCTTCAGATCTCAAGCCTCCCTCCCCTATCTCTCACCCTCCCAAATACCCTATCCTATTTCGGTACGACTCTTCTTCTCTCAACAATAAAGCTCTACTGAAGAGGTAAGTATCCTGATCCCAATAATTTATGATTTATATTCATATTCATTCATAGTTCTTTTTGTCGACCTAACTTAGTCAACCTGATCTGTTTAATCCAAATTAACTTATTTAAATCATGTTAACCTATTTAAACTTCAGATAATTAATTTTATCCTGTTCAAACATGAGTAATGTGTTAATCCATGATAATCCGTGTCGATCTGTATAACTCATGGTAACTTGTGTTGACTCATTTAATGTTGGTCCACTTGTATGCTCAAGAGAGGGGTGAATCAAATGTTATTAAAAAATTAAATCTTAATTAACATTAATTAAAATTTTTAAGTTCTCTTAAGGCTACTTACTATTGTGAAGCTTTTGTTATTTTTAAGCAAGAAAAAGCAAGCAGTTTTTTGAGCAACACTACAAACGAATAAGCAAGACAATATACTCTTATTTATATGAATATACAAATATAAATAAGATATATTATAATATACATAATTAAATTTATTAATATAAATAATGTGAAGTGTATGGATACAGATGTAGCCTTTCTTTCCTTTATATTAATATATATATGAATGACAAGAACAATAAAGAAAATTACAGCAAGTAAAGTACAGAATATAAAGTGCAGCAAGTAAATTGTAGAATGTAAATTACAGAAAATAAAGATTCTTGGAGTATAGAACTGTAAATTTAGTGAATAGTTAACTTAACGATACTTAGATCTACAAATCAGAATATTTCTGATCGTCGAACATTTTCTGTCGGGTGAATTGAATTCACTTGTACTAACCAGTTGTGTTCCACTTATATAGTTAAGTTAAATAGTATTATTGCTTATAAAAAGCTCAGGTGCACTAGGATGGACAAATAACAATATTTCTTAACATCGAGAGTTTTTTGTCGGGTGAATTGAATTCACCCAATGTACTAACTCGCTCTGTTCCACTTTTATAGTTAAGTTAAATGATATTATAGCTTATAAATAACTTAATTGCATTGGGATGACAAATCAGAGTATTTTTTATCGTCGAGCATTTTCTGTCAGGTGAACAAATTCACCGACATACCAACCTGCTCCGTTTCACCATTACAGTTGAGTGCTAACTTGGATCCTTGGTTGAATCAGTTAGGTTCTAGCAAATAGAAATCACTAGAACACAACTTAACCAACCTACCAAGAACTTGGGCAAATAAGAGTTTTCAGGTAATTTAGTAATTTTTAGGAGACTTGAAATCGCCCAAACACTAGAGAGCAATCGGAAGTTTTTAAGTGATCTGAGATTTTTGGGCAAATTGAAATCACCCAAACCCAAATTACTCGAACAACCTCCTTCTCAACTTTATGAATTCAATGGCTTTTCACCTGATCAAATCTTTAAAACGAAAACATATATGTGATATTTTGCAAACACATAAAAGAAAAGTATGAGAAACGCGATATATAGTGGTTTAACCCCAACCCGGGCCTAGACCACTCCTCTTTATTCTTCTTTAGAGTTCCAATAATCCAAACTTGTTATTGTCAAGCTCAAGCCATAGTATACAAAGAAAACTTATGTCTTTTAAGACCAAAGGCACAAAACCAACTAAACCTTTTCATAGGAGACAAAGTCAAACCTCTCAATCATTTTTACTAGGAACAAGAAACCTCGTCTTGCTTTTTACTTAGGGACAAGGAAAGAAACACCTCTCCGCTCAGGGAGGCTCAAAAACAACAAATATGGATGAACTCAAAAACCCTTATAGGTCGTACAAGAGATAGACTAATATGAAATTTTAAAAAGGTCCTGTATGAAAGTTAACCAACTCAAAATTTTTGAAGATAATTTTAGTGTTCTCTTTCTTATTATTTTGGAAAGTTGAACTTTGAAAAAACTAAGAAATAGAGAGAAAGAGATAGATAAAACCCAAAGATATATTCCAAAACAATTAAAAACAGAGTAAACATAAACTTCAAATATTTTTCTGGAAAATAATACATAATCAAAAATAATTGAAATTTTTTTAGTAGATAGAGTATTACCTAGAGAATTACTGTAAAATTTTCAAAATTTTCTGGATCTCGTATGATTTATAAATATTTAAAAACAGAGAAACAAAAAAAAATTTAGAAAAAAATATGTTTATTTAAAAATTTCAAAAAAATTTCTCAGAGGACAAAAAAACTCCGAGAAACTTGTAGTAAAAATTTTAATTCATTTAGCTCAAATAATCAGTATAAAAATCAGAGAAACTTTTAAGTAAGACTAATTCGAAAAAGGAGAGAGAAAACTCGAGTAAAAACACCTCCAAAAATTCCAAACCTCTTTTGAATGTACTCCAAGCAAAGTGGACAAAAAGTTGAAATATATGGGAGAAGCTTTCAACTGAAGTTTGAAAGAGAGAGAGAGCTTGGGGAGTTTTGTGTTTGCCAAGGAGTTAGACTGAATCAAAATCTCCTTTATTTATAGAGATTTTGAGAACATTTTAGTCACATAAAACCAAGGCAAAATGATCATTTCCACTCTTTGATGTGATATAGAGAATGTGGATGACTACTAAAGACAAAAGGTATAATCAAAATAGTCAAAAAGTAGATTTGAATAGCATCTTGTTTTCCAGGAGGGTTATCGAGTGATTTTACATTAGGTTAACAAAAAAAATTTGAAATTTTCAAAATTTTTAGAAACTGCATAGAGTCAAAATAACTGTTGTGCCACATCATCAGGTAAACTCTACAAAAGATTTGAAATTGACCATAAATTCAAAAATTTCAGAAAATCCAAATTGACACTAGAAAGAAGATGGCACAACAATGGGTGAATTCTATCGCATGAATTAAAATTGATAAAAAATTTAAAGATTTTAGAAAATTCAAATTGGCGCATTAAAAGAGATGACACGTCATTGGGTGAATTCTATCAGATGGACTAAAATCGCCTAAAAGTTTAGAACTCTTAATACTTTAAAGAAGATGACATTCCATCAGGTGAATTGAATTCGCCCGAAAATTCAAATGTCTCAAAAAATCAAAATTGACACTTTAGGGTCTGTTTGTTTGTAAGGTTAAATTTAAAATGGTTAAAATTAAACTTGGATAGAAATATTTTTTTATTAAAAGTTATGAATGATGTGAAATAAAGTTAGTTATTATATTGAGATATATGAGGGATGTGATATAAAATTAGTTATTATGTTGGGATGTGTGAGGGATGTGATGTAAGTTAGTTATTATTTTAGTAATATATAGAGGATGTGAAATAAAGTTAATTTTTAATATTATATTTTATGTGATGTGATATGACTGGTTAAAATTAAACCAGGTTAATTTTAAACTCTCAGACAAACGGGGCCTAAGGGACATGACACGCCATTGGATGAATTGAATTTGCTCGAAAATAAATTTAACCGAAAAACAGAGATTTGTTGATAATTGTGAAAGAAATTTAATTATTTCATTCATTTTTTATTTCTCTAGAAAAAAGAGTTACGAGTTGCTTGCACTTACATGATCTAACATTTGACAGTAAATACTTCTCGAAGTTGAATCTTGACTTGAAACTCTTTTCTTTGAAGATATTTATCAACTTTGTCTTATTTTGAACCTTAGCTTGATTTTTTTAATCTTAAGCTAAGTCTCTCGATAAGCAATCTTGTTTAATCCTGAAATAATATGGCATAATATGTACTAATATAGAAGGTTAGTCGAGTAAATTATTAACGTATTTATTATCAAAATCAACATAAGTTCAACATTTAGCTCGTGGTAACCCATTTGACCCATGTTGACTTATTTGGCCTATATTGCCCTGTTTGACCCATGCTGACTAGTGTTGACCTATGTTGACTTATTTGACCTTAGTTGACCAGTTTGACCTAATCAAACATCTAACCCAAACTACACTATTTGACTCGATTGCACTCGTATGACCTGAACCAACATGTTTGACCTAAGTAAACCTGTTAAATTCAATATTGATTAACTCATCTTGAACTCAACCAGAACAATATTGATCAAATCAGGAGACACAACCAATGAATTGTTACCCCGCCTTCCATCCAAGTAAATGATCTTTACTGAAATTAGGACATCATGGTTACTAAATCAAATTAACTAATATACAAGATAATAATTATATTCTGTTACATTCTGCATAGCTTGCTGTTGATATTTTGTTGGGCTTATTGCCAAAATAGTATACTGAGTTATATTAAGCCCATTTACCCTGAGATATATAATAACTTGATGATTTAAGTTCCTAGTGGTTGACGAATCGCCTTCTGGACACGTAGTGCCAAGTGGGGGACAAAGTTGCATCTTGTTATTCGTGTTGTCACACTGGCAACATACCTGTTATTCATGTTCTCATATTGATGATATATATGCTAACTCTATTGTCATACTAGTGATACATTTCTATTGATTCTGATCATTTTATTTATATCCATTCATTGCATATAAATCTAGATGCAAACATGCATATGGTAATACTGCAATATGCTAAAGTAATTTTCTAGGATATTCTGATATTCTGAATTATTGATAGTTTAAGTTATAAAACCTCACTTGGTGTACTGTAAGGTGAAGGTTGTTTACTGTCTATAAGACTAACTTATTGTTTTTAGATAAGTAATCTACTGTCAGAAGAAGTCTGCAAATCCTCACATAAGATGATTTTCCTGACATTTCGTACGGCACGACCATTACCTACCCTACACCTTCTAGTTTAATGACTTTGTATTTTGTATTTTTACCTAAGGTTATCCTGGGTGACGTGCTTTGTACTTATATTTCCACCTTTCTGTATTAAAATCTCTAGGGATTAATAAAATATCTTTTACTTATATTCTATTCTATGATTTTGACAATTAGTCACCTCCTATTTTATAGGTATGTGTTATTTATAAAATTGGAGGTGTGACAAAAAATACTATAACAACCAAGTCTTAATCACACTATCCACTAGGGGAGGTTGGCTAAATGAATCCTTATTTCCACTGCACTCTATCAAATTAACTCTTGCAAAAAAAATAATTATATAAAATCATGAATCCTATAAAATGATCCAAATTCTTTAAAATTGAAATGAAAAAGACTGAACCTGAACTCAAAGTTTAGAGCAATGTGGGAATCGATGTACCAAGAAAATCCAATAAATCCAAAAATGAGTCTCAACATCACAAGCAATCATAACACTACTTAAGAATTTGCAAAGTAACACGGATTATATTATATCATATTAGAACTAAAAGTTAAGCATAGACGAGATGCAATCATTCAACTTCGCTAAAATAAGGCAGTTTATGACTATTGATATGAGAAAAATCGACAAAAGATTATGATTAGAGAGGGAGGATGAAAAAAAAAAAACAAAGCCATACACTACACTAGGGATGATGCTCTCTACTTATCCAAACTAATGAAAATAATATTATTTAGATTATTTGAGTGTTTCCACATTCTTCGTCACTTGTTAGGAAATGTAAATAAAGAAATGTATAAGATCAGATCAGAACTTAGAAGATAATTATATGCAAAAAGAAATTACATAAATTAGCCCAAACAAGGCATGATGATGCTTATGGATATGGGATAAATTGTCAATAGATTGTTATGAAAAAAAAAGCCCTAAAATGAACTAGAGCTGATGCTCACAAGTTATAAAAAATAATTAAATTAATTTCATCCCACTTATCAGATTGTTCCTACATTCATCATTATAAAACATACAGACCCGTCTATATATCTTACCTATGTATTGACACGGTCCACAGTTCAACATGAATCTTATGATTAGGACTTTCTTTTCTTCAAATATATACTGAGCTACGAATCTGCTTCATGATTCGGAGTCAAGGCCCTCTTTGGTGCGATGACTAAAATCAGGACCAAAATAGTACTAATTTAAAAAACAATAACAATAATAAATAATTTTTTTTAATCATTCTCCATAAATTTTAATATAAAAATATTATTTTATTTCATATATTCAAAAAACTTTAATAAAAATCAATTTTATTTAACATCCAAGACCAAAATATTCGATTCTAGTATTTTGGTCTAGGATGTGAAATAAAGTTGATATTTTTATTAAAAATTATTAAATATGTGAAATAAAATAATATTTTTTATATTTAAATTTGTGTAGAATGATTAAAAAATTATTTTTTATTATTATTTTTTAAACTAACACTATTTTAGTCCTGATTTTGGTCCTCATGTCAAACAGGACCTAAGTCTTTTGGCCCTAACTAGTTTGGATAGCATAAACTTGCAGTCATTTCATAAACTATTTGACTAACATGTCAAAACAAACGTGCATTGTCAATATATATTTTTAAATGTAGCTTTTTTCAAATGTAAAGACGTAATCACCTAAATTCTTGCGTAAAAAAGTCCTTTGATGGCAAAAGTTGTTCAGTTACACTGTTATCCTGCATGGATAATATGAAATCCATTTCTTCCAAGTCAAATTTAACCATTGACAACTGCAATAGAAGAAATTGAGAAAGTTATTTTCATAATTCAAGAAAATAATGATGTCAAAAAAAATTAGCAGCAGATTAGCATTAAACATGAATATTTGGCAAACAAGAACTAACAAAGCTAACTACCAATCGTTATAATAAGGCTATTATTGATGATGATGAAATATATTTTATAGAAGACAAGAAAAATACCATCAGAAAAAAGAAAAAAGAAAAAAATAGATGCAGCATTGCAACAGAATCAAAGAAAAGTATGCAGTATAGAATACCATCATCAAGAAGTTAAAATATCTCAGCACTAAGATGACAGAAGTGGATAATGCAAGACATGGCAAATTCTTCATTGTTGCTCAAATCAAAGTTCATAGGCTAGTCCCTAGTAACACGTATAAAAAAGGGCAGAAAAACATGTTTTACGGATTAGCAAAAAAATCTTCATATGGCATTAACAATAATATTTCAAAAAAATAACCAATAAAAGCTTGAGCTGTTAGATTAGTTTTTAACCAGTGAGTTAATAAGGTATCAAAGACAAAATTCTCGAATTTGAATTCTAGTGCCACCTAACATTTCGAGTTGAAGCACTAGTGTCCCATAGTATTTCTAGCATAAGGTTATAAGTAGATCTGTGCTACGTTAAGTGCATGTTGCAAATCTAAATGGACTTGCACCTGAGCAGGGCATCTAATAGTACAAAACTGTTTTTGTGTTACAGCCTAGAAAAATTAATCCTTTAGGTCAGTTTATCTAAATAGGAGGACAAAAAGTTTCAAATTTAACAGCAAATAAGGTTCCTTTGTTTTTAAAAGGTTTGTAGTGCTTGAATAGTGCCTAGAAGAATGTACAATACAACCTTAAAACGACAAAGAAAGCAACAAACAGGTCACTCCCATCTCATGAAATTATCAGTAAATGAGTATAAAATGACAATACTTTCCTTGTTTAACATTAACATCCAATTCCGAAAAGTTCTCCAATATGCCATTTAATTTTGGAAATCGACCTAATTGACTGTACGCTTTTGAGATAATCTTATATGATATCTCGTGTGTGTGAAGGAAATCTTAAAAACTGGAATGACAATGCACAAAGTAATTCTTTTAATTTACCACAGAATGGCACTTTTAGCATTTTAAACATTTAAGAGATACAAAAATCTTCTACTAAAGTTCGTGTAATCTGTGACATTGCTAATTACAAAATATTACATGATATATGCATTGTTAATTAAAGTAACTGACATTGTACTCGTGCTGAAAGAAAATTGATATATACAATGTAGACACAGTAGCATTGTTATGCACTTATATAAATATATTACATATATATACATATATATATATATATATGTGTGTGTGTACATATATATATATACATATATATGTGTGTGTACATATATACATATACATATTGTGACATCCAAAAATTAATGATTTGGAGTTTAAAAACTAAAACTATTTTGGAACTAAAAATAATAATTTTGGACCAAAAAAGTAAGAAATTTGAACCTATTTATAAGTGAATGAAAACTGAGAGATCAAATTGCAATTTTCAATCAATTGGGATGACTGCAGCGCTGGAACCGCCTTTCCCTACCCTTTTTTCGCGTGTCACCAGAGCGCTTGGAGAAAAAAAAGAGGAGAATTTCTCTCCCTCCCTCTTTCGGTTTTCCCTCACTCTCAATTCCGCCTCCCCGCAGGCCTAAGGAAAGCAGCAACAACTGCAACGGAAGAAGAAGAAGAAGAAGAAGAGGAAGAGGAGGGTTTCTCGTCTGAATTTTTTCATGTATTTCTCTGTCTTGCGTCGAGTTAACAACATGACGTATAAGAGGTAGGCAAAAGTTCTAAGTTGTTTATTAAATTAAAATTACATATTAATTAATTAATTTGATATATGTGATTTTATGCGTTATGGTTGAATTAAAAAGCCATGCTCGATTGAATGTTTGTTTTGCAATTAAATTCATGTTACTGAAATTATTATTTTTCAGAATATATTATTATATGCATTGATTTCTGATCAAGCTGCATGATTGATAAATCATAAAATAGAACATGAGATTTATAATACTAAAATAAAACTACAAAAATATCAAACATTATAATGACGTGTATTTAATGTATTATTCAGTTGTTTATTAAGTTTAAAGACAAGATGTGATTTGTGGACTTGAAATAACTAAATGAAATTAAATAGATATTTTAAAGTTTGACAACAAATTATAAAGAATTTGTTGTTGTATTTATGTCCCTACCTATACTCGAGCTATATAATATGATAACCTGCCAAATTCGGGGATGATTGCCAAGATGGGGTATAAGAGTTGCCAAAGATCCTATATATATCTGATGGCGAAAAGAGGCAATTGAAGCATAATAAAACGGAGACCAAAAGATAATTACATAAAGAATAAAAAGGATTCACAGCATATTATTATTGCATATTTATGTGACATAAGCATTTATGTAATGATTGTTAATTGCTATGATTATTTGTTAGTAATACTGCTATGAAAGAATAATGTATATTTACTTCTAAATAAATTTTATTTAGTAAGTTAGTACTTATTGCCTACTCAATCCTGGCGTCAATGGACTGATGCCTTTACTAACAAGAACTGGTGGAGAAAGAAACACACGAGGGGTTTACGAGCACTAAATCAGGGGAGATTTTAGTTTGATCTTTTTCTTATTATATAAAGTCAAATATATAAATTAACTGATATTATGGCCTGTAAATAAGTAAACGTGTGTTAAACATGTCTCCTGTAGTTCAGCTTGATATTTAAATTATATTATTTTCGTTGCATGTGTTAAACTGTTCTGTATTATTAAAGTTAATTGATTCTATGTATAATCTCCTCTATGAATTAAGTTTGTTACCGTGGTGTCCCGAAAGTGGGATGTCACATATATATTAAAGTTAATATCATAAGCTGACTAAATTTGACCTTTCCCATTTTACCCTCCAAATTTCCCTTAATTATGTTTGTGGTCACCTGCTTTTTTGATTTTGCTCTTTAAATGTTTCTCTCTTAATTTTTTTGATCTTTCCCTTTAAATGTTTATCTTTTACTTTCTCTTTGTTTTTTTTATTTCACCCTTAATTATTCATCTCTAAAGTGACATCAAATAAAAAATTTATTTATCTTGAAACTAAGTCTGTTGTTTAGCGGATTAATTTATTTATATATGTTATCATTTCTTCACATTATTAGATCAATCAAACATTCTATTTTTAAGTTTTTTAATTTAAAGTAAAGCTTTCCTATTTTTCCATTCACGGTTTAACTTTTTACTACTCATATCCCTTGATTCATACTATTAATAACAACTAAGATAAATAAATGCTTTTCATTATTTATATCTGTCCCACCAAAATATCAATCACTTGACAAATAGAGACTATACAGTCAAATGTTTTATAAGATGTTAAGATACTGAGTCCTACAAGCTATTAAAATTTGGCATTTTCTACCTCTTATTTGATATTTCTTAGCTAAAATTTGATATTTTCATTCACTATATAATTCTAATATTTAAAATCTCTACTACACAGATATAATAACCTCTGTTTTTAGAAGGTAAAATAGTAAAATTCATGCCACTAAAATGTAGCATTTTAACTTCTAGTATTGACTATATTATTAATATATTGGTTATAGATTTAAGTCCATATAAATTATGTAACCCCCTTTGAGGGACTTACATATTATAGTGGATTTTTTTTAGCATAGCTTAACCCGTTGATATAATAGAACCTCTACGAACCATATAAATTTGGTGTTATTCTCTTTATTTACAACTTCTTCCCTTTGTTTGAATGCTCCACTCATTGGATTTATGCCATGTCACTCCATACAAATTTCTCTGTCAACATCTTTAGTGCTTCAATTGAGAATCCTCTCTTCTTGTTGAAGATGAAATTTATAGGTCCAATGATAAAAATTTCTTAGAGCATCTAAGTTTTGATATTTACCAAAACACTGAAACCATCCTTTTACAATTTATCTTACTATTCTCTCTAATCAATTATATTTTACAATATTGTTTTAACTATATTTTGCAATTCTAACTCATGTTATTGCTTTGCGAGGTACATACTGGATATGTGGCTTCTCCACTTCTTACAAAAATAAACCAGAAAGTTGTTAAGAGGTACATACTGGATATGTGGCTTCTCCACTTCTCACAAAAATAAACCAGAAAATTGTTTTCATTATCCAACAAACTCAAATAACTTACAAAGGTTTTATATGAGAATTTCCTTAGTTGTCAACAAATTGTTACTATAAAGCGACTGTAGTAGAAATGTAAGATGGAACATTACTCTAACCCCAATGCCAAACCCCATGGTTTCTCTTTGAGGGACCTCATCCTAGGAAGGCGACAAATCGCTAAAAATAACTTAAGAATAACAAAGCTGGAACAAAACTAGCATGGACCTTACATCATTCGTGAGGTAGTTGGACCTAATGCTTACTATCTCGTGTACCTAGATAGGATGCAACTACATAGAACCTAAAGTGAAGATGATTTGAAGAGGCCTTAAGCTTGAAGATTCCTCTCTGTAATGTACTTCGATTCATGATGTTCTTATTGTTTAAAACTTCATATCCAGGGCATGTTATTATGGTTAGATTGCTTTTTCAAGTAACATGTATGATTCTTTGTACTGCTTACAATGACCTTTAATCTCTCTTTTTCAAGGTTACAAAAGTCATAACTTAAAGATTCATATGAATAGCGGAGGCACACGATTAGTCATCATAACCAAAATTGATCAGCCTCTTGATTCATATTTATTACCTTTTTCATATCCAAACTATGTATCATCATTATTTGTTTATTCTACTCCTAGAGGTCAACTCAAACAGATAAGGATAGAACAATAACATCATTCTTAGTGATATTACTCTCATCCTTAAAGTGCTTGAGAGATAACTCCACCAAACTAAACAAAAGATAACATCTACCTATAGTGATCCACTAGTCTCCGCTAGGGTTGGTAGGTTGTTCCACAGAGATAATGATGGGATGCCCACCACTAATGCCCTAAGCTCAGGTGGAGCATTGCAAAAGGTCAACAAAGCTTTAGGATATGCTAATCCTCAGACACCAGATGGCAGACACACCCTAAACAATGGGAGAGTAAATGCCTTTTCACATTCCCTACCGACGGGGACACTACATTGAACCATCGATTTATTCCAAATAGGGTCTACGTTTAATGCCTGAGAACTTATCACGTGGCGTCGATCTGAATGGAGGAATAACATCAGCAGATTTGGCAGCAAGCGTGGTTGGTGGCTGACCAGATAGGTTGAAAATCTCTATTTAAATCAATTAATTAATTTGAATGGCAATCTTTCAAACTTTGGGTTAATTTTATTTACTTTCTTCCTTCTTTAGATATTCACGTTTAGAATATTATAATTCTCTTTTATTTCTACAACTATTTCTACAATTTGAATTTCGATTGTAATAAGCCTATATAAATGCATGGACTAGTATTGTTGATTCTTAATCCTAGAACAAAATTTTATTGAGTTTGAAATATTGTGCATTATATTCCGACAAAGGGAAGGGTTGGGGCCCTAGTTGAGAATCTCTGAATTAAAGAAATTAAAAGTATTTCCCCAACTCTTCGTATTCAATCACACTATTTCACAACAATTTTAAATCCAGACATCTCACAATAATTTTCTAGCCTTCATTCACAAATTATTTACAAACTGCTATGGCTCTTCAATTCTAAGGTTCGCCGCATCCCGCCTCCACTCGAAAGGGGCGACGCCAGTGATGGTCTTCCTCGTTGATTCCGCCATCTCCATCGCAGGAAAGCATCGAGCACTAGCGCTCCTCATTGGGGCTCACTAGCGCTCCGCATTCCGTAAGCCCTCAACGACCCCAACATCCCGCCGCCTACACTCGCCTTCTGCGCCACTCTTGCCATCACCTTTGACTGTCTCTTCAACCACCATACTCATCACTGGAGGTTCGCTAGCACTTACACCTTCTCCCCATCACTAGTTTACTAACTGATCCTCCATGATGGTCGTCCGCTTCATCGTCTTTGCTCTAGGCATCCTCCTCCCCTTCTCAATACGCATCCTGTGCCCGCCTACTACAGAGCGCCTGAAGCCCGTCTCTATTCCATCGTCGCTTCACCTATCTTGCTGTAGTCGAGCAACCCTCTGCAGTCAATGTGTCACTCTGATCTCCATTCCCACTAATCTATTGCTCTACATGTGCCCGCTCGCGGGATTAGTTGCTATTATTCGTCGTTGAGAGTCCAAATCCTCTATTTCAAATAGCTTTGAAACCTAAACAAACATTTCGAGTGTTCGTCAAGTCCTAGTGATGATTTCTTTTATCGAGATTGCTTGATTTGCTCACCCATATGAATTTGAACACCTATTGTGTGACAAAATTGTTATTGGTTATTATTTGTGAGTATACCAATATTACTGCGTACCCTAGTTCTGACCTGTTGAATTCATGCTGCCTTTGATTTTGTGATAAATCATTCATATAGAATCGAAGAATTTCCATTTGAACTTTCTCTTTATTACAACAATATTCTATTATTTATAAAGGATTTTCAAGTCTCCCAGGATATTTCCAGGTCTTCACCTGAGACTTTGCTCTATCAAGATGCTCCTAAAGGGTTTTCAGGTCTCCCAAGATGTTTCCAAGCAACATAAAGTTTTGGTAGCACTACATATTCCAGGGACCTACTTCAACTATTTATCAAAAAATTAAGGGTACAGTTTGAGCATGTCAAAGTTCGTAAAACCAAGTCCTCCCAAAGCTTGAGTTTTTAATCAGGCTTGTATTTATACTAAATGAGCTATTTATATGTCAATCATATCTCAGTATAGTCTAAGATGAATTTAGTCTAGTAGTCAATTAAGTGTCTTAAAAAAACAAGCATAAGACACTTAAGACGAAATTATATTGCAATAAAAAATCAAGTATAAATTCCCCAGAAGTCAATTTAGTCCAAAAATTACAAAGATGGCAAGTTAAATTATTCCAGAATTCAAATAACCTAAGCCTTACCGTGCAGTAAAACAGCAAAAGGGAGCAAGCAGAAAGAGCTTCTTGCCTCCCAGATGTTGTGGTTATTTTGTATAAACCAATAAAGTCCGCCATCTCAAGGATGACTTTGGGGAAGTCAAATGGAAGCTGGTAGATGTAAAGCAGAAGAACGTTGAAGCAGGCATACACTCTGAGAGATCTCCACCAGCTTTACATGGTACATTTGAAGACATAAGCGTCCAATAATCTTGGTAAACTATTGGGCAAAAGGGAACTATCCATGAATGCATTACCAGAAAAGGCCAAGAACATTGCTTGTAAGAGACCAGTTAACAAGACCAATGCAGCTACATATGAAATATGGCAGAGAAAGCCAAGAAGGGTTGCTGATACCCAGAACCAGCTGAATTATGGGCAACAGTACACAGCAACCAGTCCTTATATGAAAACCTTTTACATGGAAAAAAAATCATGTAAGAAAATACGCACTTAAAAGTAGTCAATTTTTAAACAAGAAAAGAAGCCCAAAAAATAATTATTTAAGATTACAAATTAATGACAAAACAAAAGAAGTGGATACATGTTAGAGCACTGCTGAAAGTTAATGTAATAATACATACAAAGATAGCTAAATTAAAAGCCTTAGCTCTTGAACAAATATAAGAAAATACTTAGCACTTGAATAAATATAAGAAAATACTTCCAAAAGAGAGGCAGATCAAAGTAGCTAAGAGCAAAAGGAAGGGCTCCTCCCCAAGGATTAGTGTTATCAGATTAAGCCATCAAAATCAATTATGGAGAGGTGATCAATGCATCATGAAAAGAACACTACACAAACAATATAGATTCTCTATACAATCAGCTGGAAGGGTTTTACTCCGAAAGAATTTTTTTCTCCCAAAGATGGCTGGAAGGGTTTTAAGAGAGGCATATGATGAAGAAACAAGCAAGCACAAGAAGAGTCAGAAGCAACAGTGAACTAGTATAACAAAGAGGAAATCTTATGTGTGTATAACAGAAGAGGAAATCTCATGTAAGTGTACCTATATTCTCAATGGCCAAGAAAAAGTTCAACCAGCAAGAATCCCAATGCATGAGTGGAACATGTCGATGAACATCGATATAGGCAAAAGCAGCAGCTGCCAACTGTACAAATACAGGGTAGAAAATAGATGTCGATCCCCAAACCTGTATCCTGCCAGAAATGTGCAAGGAGCAGTTATTAAAGGCAATATAGCAAGAAGACTGACAAAGAAAAGGGCAAGAGAGCATCAATCCAAAATCAAGATTAAGGACAAATCCAAAAATGTAACCACAAATGCAGCAAACAACTGGTGAACTTAAGAGGCTAAAAGCTGCAGGAAAGCCCATGGGTCTAAATTGAATCAAGTTAGCCCTGACCCATATATTACCGAGGTCCTTTTCAAAATGGATCATAATCAGGATTGAGCCAGGAATAACAGTGAACTTATACAAGATAGGAGTTGGGTTAATGATGGGGGCATCTTGACGATTGATGATCTAAATTAGATTGCATACTTGATACCAGGGATGGATAGAAATTGATACAAATTATCACAATTTTATTTTATTATTTAAGAAGCTTTTTTAAGGATTTGAACTAGTAAAATCAATTTTATTTATTTGTTTTATCTTAAAATTGTGGAATTTTTAATCTCACGTACTTATGTTTATTTCAAGATGGGATTAACACTTCTATATGCAATGCTAGTATTTCACCATTTGATTAGACCTTTGATTAATGAAAATTAACATTGTGTATAATTATTCTTAAAATGAGTCGGTCTAGGGATTTGAAAAGGAATAGATATCCTGTAAGGGAAGGGTAGGGAACATTAATTGAGAATCTTTGAAACCCTAATTATCATTTGTTCTCTAGATCTCTTACTCTTTCCTCAACCTCAGCTGCCCTCTTTCCTGAAATTCGGCCGTAGCCTAAATACTATAACAGTAAATGAAGATACTTCAAGTACAAAAGGTTCGATCCTCATTGAGAATCGCACAAAAATCGAATGGGAGGGACATGCCCCTTCGTCATTCTATATCATCTAAACAGGAAAAAGAAGCTACAAAATCTGACGCTTTATTTGCGGCTCTGTATACATGAGCGATTCTATACGCCTTAAAGGCACAAAAAAGAGCAAAGATCTGAGCCATGGCCCTGTCAGGAGGATATCCTCTGGCTGTCCAATGAAGGTCCTCAATGGTGATGGTTGCCCTCTTTCACCATCATCCAACATACAACTTTTGGTATTAGAGAGTTGTCTCGCATTAGTTTGGTATCAGAGCTCAATTCCACCTCCGTCTCCGTAAAGCTAGGTTCCACCTCCACCTCTATCGCACCAGATTTCATCATCGCCACATCACTATTGTGCCTCCCCGCAAATGTGCTGCTACACGTCGCCTGGCAGATGTAGCCCCCTCATTTAGCACGCGTGGCCCCTCCATCCGCAACACTTGAATCGTCCCCGATCCACACAGTAAAGGACCTAGGCATAAGCAAAGCCCAACCAGCCACCGCGTGCATACGGGGGAAACTTCCACCTGCACGAGTGCACGAGATAACCTGCCAACATGCGCACTCGTAGGGCTGGCAACCTGTGCACATGCATGCGAGATCATCCGCTCGCAATCAAGTATGCAATCGCTAGCCTACACTAGTGTCGACTCATCTACCAACGCCCTGCGCTGTCTTAACTGGCAGCACCTTTGTCGACACCGCATCGCCCCGCTTGTCGATGCTCGCATGCATCGCATGTCCTCACGCTCCAGACACACATAGCTAAATCTACCTTTACATGTGTTGTTCATGCGCAGTCTTTCTGTGTGTGCCGATGCCTACACAACATCATGCGCTCAACACCATACCATCATACGTGCCTCATGCTTCCACCTACTGGATCGACCGCTATACGTAGCTTTTGGTACAATAAGGTACAATTTTTTATCCAAAATTAATTATTAATAATAAATTAGATTCTAATTGAAATTATCATTCATTTTTATTAATTGCGAGAAAATTATTGATGGTAATAAATTCGTGAGAACCCAATTATTTTCTAAAACTTTAAATATGATTTATTGAATTAAATTTTGATTACCTTAAACTATTCAGTAAATCCTTTATATTCTGTCCATCCAAATTTATTTAGTTTTAAATTGATTTGATTTGTAAGATTTGAAATTATTTTTATCTATTATTTAAGATTTAAAATATATACTTGGAGCTCTGGAATCCTACATACTTACATACTTAGCAAAACATTATAAAAAAGGGTAATTAGCATCTGGGTCCCTCTAATTTACTCGTATGGGCAAATAGGTCTCTCGAATATTTAAATGTAGGAAACTGGTCTTCCAGTTTGATGAAATATGCATATAGGTCCTTGGGCTGTAACAGACGTTAAAAATCACCCTCTCTCTCTCCTCTCCACATCTATCTCTCCTCCCGATCGGCATCGCCCGGATCGGGAGGAGAGAGAGGAGGCTGCTCCGGCGTCGGCCGTGCGCGTGGATCGGGAGGCTCTCACCCAATTCCTGTGCACAGGCGATGCCGGCACGACCCGCCGGTAGCCCCGCGGCCGCCGGTCGGTAGCACACACCGCTTGGCTCCGGCAGTGTCGCTCGTGCGCTACGATCAGGAGGAGAGACAGATGCAAAGAGGAGAGAGAGGGTGATTTCTAACGTCTGTTACGACCCAAGGACCTATATGCATATTTCATCAAACTGGAGGACCAGTTTGCTACATTTAAATATTCAGATAACCTATTTGTCCATACGAGTAAACTAGAGGGGCCCAGATGCTATTTACCCTATAAAAAATGATTTTACAAACTTAAAGATAGATAAAAATTTGTTATTTAACAAAATAAAATATTATCGTTTATTTGAGATAATTTTATCATTTAGGTTTGTTGATCTCAAATTTGTATTTACATACATTTTTGCCTCACACAAAATTGATAACATGTCTTTCTCACAAATGGAGACAATCCCTGTGACCTATTCTTCTCTAACAGTGAAGGTGGCAAAACGCACCTCTAGGATCGATATTTTTGCAAGTTTAACATAGTGTTAAGGAATTGAATGTAATTGTATATTAGACTTAGGGATAATTATGTAATTGTACATTCAAAACCTTAATACGGATAAACAATAGAAAGGGCTACTCAAGGTGAGGTTTTTCCTTCAACAAAATATGGTATAAGAGCCGTAATCTCTCACGCCGCATCTCCGTGTGCATCGGCCGATCAACAACCACCAATTGAGATCTCCCGCACGAGCACACGAGCAACGCTTCAATTATGCTCCGCATGCGCACGTCTCAACACATCTGCTCCGTTCCAAACTCAAATCAGCACCACTACGCACCCTCCCGTCTCCGCAAGCGCTCGTCCCTGCATGCACTCGTCAGCCTCTTCTGCTTGGCTGCTTCGCACCCACAACACAGCTGCTCAAGTCAACGCCTCTTCTACGAGCATGTCCCAACAATGCATCAAATTTGTTCCGCGCCTCTGCCTCTCCTTCTCATAGAGCCACCTCTGTCTGCGGATTTGCGACACACCTTCCCATGCCGCATGAGGTTTGAACCCTACTTTCAAAAAATAAAAAGAATGACTCAACAGAAAAATCTTCCTTCATGACACCCGCACCAATATCTACTATCATTGTACTAATTTTCTTGGGATCATCAATAATTACTACCAAAGAATTAGATAGAAAAAATTATATATCATGGTCAACAGCTATGAAGATATGGTTTATGGGCCAAGGACAAGAAGATTACCTCACGACTAAAACTGATGATACCCCACATGGCCTAGTGCTGAAGCAGAATATAGGGCGATGGCTCTAGCCATTTATGAACTTGTATGGCTTAAACAATTGATAATGGAGTTGGGGTTTGCCTATTCAGATCCAATGCAACTGTACTGTGATAATTAGGTAACCATGCATATAGCTTCCAATCCAACATTTCATAAAAGAATAAAACACATTGACATTGACAATCACTTTGTAAAAGAAAATGTGCAATCCAAGGAAATCATCACAACATATATTAATTCCAATGATCTGCTACCTAGCTAATCTATTAACAAAGTCTTTAAGAGGTCTTAAAGTGAGCTATATTTGTAACAAGCTGGGATAATATTATATATATTCTCCAGCTTGAGAGGGAGTATTAAGGAGTTAAATATAATTGTATATTAGACTTGAGGGTACTTATGTAATTGTACAATCAAAACCCTAATACAAATAAAGGGCAGAGATGGCTACTCAAGATTAGGTTTTTCCCTCAACAAAACACATAGTTTTTGCAAAAATAAAGCGAGTGGCTAGAGAGAATAGAATACTCAACTTAGACACAGAGGATAGCCCAAAAAAGGAAATAAAAATTAGCCTTTAAGGGTTCTTACGTAAATTAAAGTATTCGATTGGCATTTTATGTAACATCCCGTGATCCCAATGTAAAGATTTGTCTACTTTAGCTTTAGAAAAATTATATGACTTGAGTACTTCCCAGGATGTTACCCATCCCAGTACTACTCTAGCTCAAGCATGCTTAACTATAGAGTTTCCCATCATTAGCATCACGATTTTGCCCCAAAATGCGTCTTTTTCATTTGAGATCACGTTATCTACTTATACAGCTCAGGATCTCCCCCACATTTCTGATGTGGGACGATTCATTCCTGTATTCCTCTCACCATTATTTATCGGCCTAGAAACCTGTCAGGAGCCGCACTTTACTTCAGTTATTCCTTTCTCTTAGGACATTACTCGGCAACTATGAAGCACGAGTACGATACGGCGATACGGATACGATACGATACGGATACGACGATACGCCAAACTTAAAAAAAGTAGGATACGGATACGTCAGGATACGACTGTTATATTTATGTATAATACATCATATTCTCATATTTAAAATTTAAATTTATAGTAGATTATACTAGCTTATACATTTTGTTGTTATAATTTTCAAAAATATCTTTTAAATTTTTTTTTAAATTAATTATAATTTTTTAAACATTATTAATATCACTAAAAACATATTAGACAATTGAACTACAAAAAATAAAAATATCTTTTAACAACTATTGAGTTTAAAAAATTTTAAATTAAAATAATATTTTAAATTTATTTAATTACTTTCAACCTATCACAGATCATCTAAGTGAGATGAGAGGTTAAATATATTTCAGTAAATTAGTTTCAGTTTTAATTTAAATACGATTTTAATTAATTATCTCAATGCAAACGACATATAATTGAAAATAACATAAATAATGTGACATAAACTCATATATACTAATCTAGTTAAAGTAGATATATGCTCTCCTCTCTCTGAGTGTTAACTAAATAAATAAACAAAATAAAAAGATTAAAGTTTTACCCTTTCATAATATGAGCTTGATTAAAGTAAAAAGAAAGTGATCGGTGTCTAACAGAAGCAAAGATAGTATGGTTGATATAGAAAAACTAGATAATACAATTGCTTACAAATACCAAATTCTTTTTCTATTGCTGAAACACTAGCGTGCATTAAGCATTTTGTAATCCCAATTGTGTGAGTTCAGTATATCTCTCAATCTTATTATTTGAGTCTATGCATGAGTTGTGTTTTATGTATAATATATTTTTTATTTTTTATCGTGTAGGCCAAACCAACTGTTTCAACATTTTTTTTTCTTTAATTAGAAGTATCAAAAAGTATCGGGCAAGTATCAGGCAAGTATCGGGCTAGTATCGGATTTTTAAAAATTAAAAATAAAAATCGATACGCCACGTGGCGTATCAGATACGTATCGGTGGAGTATCGGGGAGTATCGGTATCCGATACGGATACGATACGGATACGTTAGGCTCCACGAAGTATCGGTGCTTCACAGCTCGGCAATCACTTCCCGCCTTCTTCGGCCACGGGCATGACATTTTATTTAGGTCTTATTGGACTTTTATTTTCAATCTTGGACTTCATATATCACTATGAACTTTCATGTCTTATCGACACTTTTCTAATCACATTAATTATATTTCTCATATTTCATTTATCCAAATGCACATTAACGAGATCTAGGATAGTAATAAAATAGAGGCACCTAGTTTCGATGATAGACAAAGTTGTACAAGTTCTACTATGTAAGCATCATTTTCTTGGACAGAGATTAACATCATATTTTAATGATGGAACACTTGATATTTCATATTTTTGAGCAATTCGAAAATTGAATCATATATCGAGTGGAAAGACAAATTTAATTATTATTTTGATAGCTACAATGTGATCGAGTTAGACAAAGTTCAATTCTCGAAATTAATGATTCTTGATCAGGCTAGGTTTTATATCAATAATATTGAGGATCGTTGGTGCCTTTGCAAATGATTTATAAGTGCTTCTTGGAATGAACTTAAAGCAATTCTTAGGTAAAATATGTTCTCACTACATATTTTGATCGTATTTTTTATGAGTGAATATATAAGCCATTAGTGTCCACGCATACTAAGGTCCAAGATATTGATATCACTACAAATCATAGGCCAACTGTTCAAAGACATACCACTACACCCATCCCTGATATAAGCCCACCTTGAAAGAGGACCCAATTGAGTGCCACATAGATACTCCTATTTGTTTAGTTATTATTCTTTTCTAAAGAAAACAATGTTGAGTGTCTCGCTGAGGTTTCCATGATTCTTAAAAAGAAAAGCATACATTCCTTTCCTATTAATATATACGTAGAAAATCCAAAACTAGCTGAAGAATATAAAATTGTAGAGGATACGACCATAGATGAGATCGAGATGATTGAAACTCGTAATTGTAATGATTGGATTATATCATCTATAAAGTGACCCACAATTTACAATTTAGAGAATAATGTAATGTATGCTCTATTACTTGATGATAATGATAAAAATATTTGTTGTATAAATGTGAGCATATTAACATAGTCAAAATAATAATATCATATTTGATCACATTAGGCACATTTCTATGCATGATATATTCGAGACTATTACATATAAGAAACACTCATTTGCAAGGATATTAAGAAAAAATAAGAACAAGAATAAAGAACTTCGTATTGGGCATTGACAAGAATGGATCATTATTGTGTTATCCAGAGGTTGGTTAGTCAAGTTTTCAAGTTATTTTGAAAAACTTTCTAGCACTTTTTAGGAAGCATGTGCCTCTAGACCACTGCCTGCTATCCACATACTAATGATCAACTTAAACTAGTAAGTAGATTTTAGATTTTTATTGAGTTTGGATGCATGTAATTTCTTTCAATTTAATTTATGACATATTAGAGAGTTATTTAAATTGAATCTATATTTACATTCTTATTTACATTTATAACATACAAATGTCAATAAATTTAATGAAACAACTATTACATATAAATGCAAATTTTTTTGAAAATAGTTATGTAATAATTTTTAAGTAAATTTCAAAATTATGAAAAAGGATTATTTGAAATTTCAAATAAGATTGAGTAGATTATTCAAATTATGAATATACCAGTAGATTTTAAGATTTTTCATACTTTTAGCATTTAGATTTAGTGGCTCTCAGGACTTAATAGTAATACCAAGTGAGGTTTAGCTTTGAACCTACACCAGAGTGTTCATTAGCCAAATCCCCCTCAAATAAAGGGCAAATTAAATAATTCTTGATGCATTGATAAAATCAATTTGAAATTAAGATTTTTGTATGCTTTGGTGGAGATATATACCCTTTCAGATGATTTGAACACACTGATGGAGGAGTCGTCAACTTGATCACCTCGAGTTACAGATTGATAGAGACCACATAAAGATGCATCGCAACAGATTTGACCCTTTACTCAACAATGTCAAGTTCTTTCCATCTAGGGAGAATTGATTGTGATATCTTGATGATCGATGATTCAAATTAGATCGCGCTACTTAATGCTATGGATGGATAGAAATTAATGCAAATTGTCTCTAATGTATTTTATTTTATTATTTAGGGAGTTCATTAAATATTTATAAATGAAATTAAATTTATTTATTTTATTTTTAAACTCCCACAAGCTTATCATTATTTTAGGATGGAATTGACCCTTCTATATATATGTCTTGTACTTGAATATTTGATTAGTCCTTTGATTCATGAAAATTTGCTAAGTCCAATCGACCTTTGAATGAGTTAGTTCAGAATTCTAGAAGGGATCGATAAAAGGAAAGAATATGAAATCTTAAGTGAAAATCCTTAAGACCCTAGTTATCCTTGGTTCTCTAAATCTCTTTCCTCTTTCTTCAACCCTGGTCAATCTCTTTCACCATCATCCCGCATGCACCAACTTTGGTATCAAAGGGTTGTCATGTATCAATTTGATTTTCTTGATATATACATGCGCTCTTATTTTCTTAGCAGCATGAGAGTAAATAGATAAGAGGTGAGAAGTGGTTTAAATGCACCATCACTACTATCTTTAGAGACTTGCAGTATTTAACTTGCATTTACAAATTCAATCAGCTAGATTCTTTTTTTTTTCCTTGCAGGGAGAGTAGTTTTTTCAGCAGTTGATGAAAGATGTGTCTATTATCGAGTTCAGATGCAGTAGGCAAAACAAAGCCAGTAGCATTGGGATAGCTTCATAAGCATCGGGGTTTTAATCAAGAGTTTGTGTTTATCAAATTCAACAATCTAGATGGAAAATATCGATATGGTATGGTAAACTGCATCTGGATCCCTGATGTCTACAATCCATTTCACGCAAGTCCAACGATTGAAATTAATTGCACTTGGATCCCAAGTGTATTTTTCATGGAACAAAGGTTCTTGAGGTTGGTTCTCAATCAGCAATTGGGATCTCTGTGATAGAAAGTATTGAGACTTTTCCCATCAACTCACGACACATGCTCAGGTAATTGTGAGGAGAAATAAAAATGCCACTATGTGCGTGGGGGAGAGAAAGAGAGGAGGAGAGAAGGAGGGAGGTATGGAGGGAGGGAGGAAACCTCAACAACATGATCAAGGCAGACAGAAGAGCTAGTGCGGGGAAATGGAATGCCCTTCCTTAAGCCTAGAGTTCGACATCATCCCACACACAGAGGATAGAGTGAGACCTATAATAGCTATTTCCTGCTCCAATAATGCATCGAAGTTAACAGAAGGATCTAAATGCAATAAGATGCAAACCTAAAGGACTTATGTGAAATGATATAAAATTGTAAGACCTGTGTGTGATGAGGTCTAGACCTAAGGAATCAGCAACTTAACCTTTGAGATATTATACGAAAGGAACATGTTCATTGGCTACATATCAACCTCCTAGCATATTAAGGACTTGCTAACGTATAGGTATAAAACTTTTGATGCACTCATGAAAGTCATTAAAAAATTACATGCTTTCTTTCAAGAGGCTTTTGCATGCATAAGAAGATGAAGAAGTGACCATCAATTTGTAAAACCGACTATTACAAACACTTGTTAAAATGAACTCTTTTGTGGGTGTTCAAGTTCCTGCTTCTTTCTTTCCTGCACCCTCAATCGTTTCATACATACACTGCATGTTTCATTGACTAAAATGGAATATCATTATTTAACATCAAGAAAAAAAATGGAATCTCATCATAATTGAATAGGCTCACAGCACCGCAGAATGATAGGAGTAGAAGGATACTGCAAGTAAAAGGTAAAGAGAAAAAAAAATGCTCAGTTGTTTAAAGTAACAACTTGTTCATAGAGTGCACAGTTGACCTCAATATACAATTAAAAGTACAAATGGGAGGTACGTCGAAGCACCTTACAAATCCAATTAGCTTAGGCCACGATGCAGTGATAATGCTCCATTTGTTTCCCTCTATGCACCCAATTGTTTCAAAAACAACTTGTGCCAACACAATAAGAAGAGAATATAACACAGTGAACCGTCTGATGTTTAACCTCCAGATGTGAAAACCTGGATATTAATGTGCAATAATCCTTAATCATCAGCTGATATAATGACCAAATGTTAAGAAAAAATCAAAACATAATGAAGAATGATAATCAGAAAATGCACAAAAACATGAGAACTTAAACAAAGAAAAACTGCATCTGCAGTACGTTTGGCAGCACCATTCAAATATCTTGATGATAACAAATATTTCCTTGAATATGCAGCTACATTCCAAAAGAAGCAGTCTAGTTTATTAAGGATAAGACCAAAACAAAGACAGGCTAAAGAGCGAGTGTGTATGATAAAAAAAAAAAGAGGGAGTTTGCAGCTATTGTAATGAACAAGAATACTGCAGGTAATCATTACAACGACAAAGCATTCATCACAAACTTGTTGGGGAATTTTACAGGCAATCATTAACAAGTGCTATGTTGGATTTTTATTGTTATTAAAAGATATAGATAATTCATAAGATTGAAAACAAATCATTGGGATAAGGCTGCTGTTAATGATATGTGTAGTCTTGAAATGTCTTAGTCTTAAAGCACTATATCTATGGAATCTCTAAAAATCAGTATCTTACAGTAAAGAGTACTGTCCGTTTATTTTTTTCTTTCAAGAAGTATAAAAGGTGTTCGTGTGTGTGTATGCAGACTTACCGCACATTTGCCAAGGAAATAGTACATTAATTTGCTAACATGGAAGTTCACTCGTGAATAGAGTAAAATACCTGGTCTAAGGGTTGAAGATTGCACGGCAAAAAACATTAGCAAATTGATGAGAGAAATCAAACTCCAGTGAAGTAAAGAAGCTGCAAAAAACAAAGCAATACTAACAGACCATAAAACCAAACAACAGTTTAAGTACAAGACAAGCTAATTTAATTAGTTGACTAGCACCTTTACTGAAGATTGAGAAAAAACTAGTGAGCAATTTTCCAAAAAAAAAATCATAGTTCTCACAATAATACTTTCATTATGATTTGAATCAAATAAATATGCCATATTACTAAGTTATTATTGACCAAATAATCTGCTTAGATAGGTATACAGCGAACATGAATTTATAAGTAAAATGATGATTCCTGTCAGATACTGTATAGATGGCTTGTTTATTAGAAGAGGTAAGCTTTATGATCCGCTTGGAGATAAAATCATATTCAGTTTAAAGATAAATATATTTACTTCATATCAAGCACAAGGTACTTTCGAAAAACAAACAACTGTTTCAGCAAGGGAACCTATGATGCAATTCTTGAATCACTAATCAGATTCATCTGGTTGTCATTTGCGTTCAAGTTCATGATATCAATAAGGATAGTTCAAATCTTGTTATATTATTCTCACGATGGATAGGATCAGCACTGTTGATTGACATCTTTAGCAACAATAAAAACTATGCATGAGCTTTGGCTCTTAAGCTTCTAGAAGCATATCCCAAGGCAAAATCTTTCAAGTTGGCAGCATTTAGCAATCCTTTGACCTTTCTACTCAAGTTTCAGTTAATTCTTGATAAAGCTTTTTGTGAAATATAAGCGCTTTAATCCCCGTGTTTCAGCTTTTTAAATTCCTTAGCAGCTCAAAGTTATCATGATTTTCTTTCAAAATTTCAGGTTATATAGGTCAATGTATTATACAGAATGACTACCAATCGAATATAATTTATAATTAGTACAAACTATCCACTAATGCTCTTGGTTGTCACCTTACATTTCATTGTGCAATTTCTACAAGTTTTCTTGCTTCAACCACCAACTAAATTCCCCTATTTAAGCGAGGCACTAGCTAAGGCTGTCAGAAGATATAGCTTTAATCCATTGATTAATTTCTTTTATGGCTCACTTCCATGGCACACTTATTTGATATTCCTGATAGCATACAGTTAGAACTTCCATTTTCCCAACCCTATTATGAATAAATGAGAGAACTGATGTTAGGCGAATAGCAGCAAAATCTTTTCAAATTCATGAAGCCACTCTACACGGTATGCAACAGTGCAAGTAAACCATCATCCACATGTCAATGCAGTACATGTTGCAACATCGATATGGATATCACGAACTCAACGATTTACAGAACATTTGGACGGTAAAAAGTAATGTTTTCCAACGAAAATAAGAAACAAGAAGCTCCGATTGTAAGGATAGCAGTATCATCAGAAACTCAAGTTAAAATTACCTGTCAAAAGTGCCAGAGGCAGCAAGAATCCACCAATAAATCTCTCCAAGAAAACCCAATCCATCTTACGCCTTTCGTCAAGACCTACATTACCTTGATTCCTCTGCTATCTGTCACACAATCCATAGATCCAAGACCTAATCACCGAGGACACGGATTACTCCCGGAGGAACGAGTTTTATGACTATGGCCGTGCGGTGATCGACATTGATTTTGCCGATTGATGGATCGAATGGAGAGATTGGATGCGCTGGGAGGCCTCCTCCAGGCTGCGGAGATCCGTAGACAATGCGGGCATGATTGCTAGGAGATCGGAGGGCACGGCGACGTTGCGCTCTCGCCATGAATATCGCGCCGCATCCTCGGATTCCGCTGCCCGGTGCTTATATAGGCAGTCTAGATGAAGAGGGGCCCAGCCCATGGAATCCGAAGGGCCTGTTTGGCAGAATATTCAAAATAATTTAAATCCAATTCAAAGTTTAGAGCGATTTTATACAAATTAAATAACTTTAGATGCAAATATTGTTTAGCTAATAAAATGCTTGAAGCTGCTTTTGAATTCATTTTAAATTAATTATATTTTGATGAAAAATAAATTAAATTTGATTTTATCTAACAATATAATTTTTAAAAAAATTTAGGGTGCGTTTAGTTCGATGTTATCTTGATGTTATGTTATGTTAT
Organism: Apostasia ramifera; assembly: GCA_019297695.1. NCBI lineage: Eukaryota > Viridiplantae > Streptophyta > Magnoliopsida > Asparagales > Orchidaceae > Apostasia > Apostasia ramifera. The sequence continues at coordinate 362,906 of JAEMOT010000981.1, forward strand.
ATAGAAAAAATAATTGTTTGGTTTAATGATATTTACAAAGAATTTTCTATTAGCCTATAAAATTATTAATCAAAAAATGACATCTAGATTACATAACATAACACCAAGATAACATCGAACCAAATGCCCCCTTAAAAAAGTTGTAGAAGAATGAGGTGAGGAAGCAAAATAATGCGAGGGTGGAGATCAAAAAAGTGAAAATAGTATTGACATACTGTCTGATTGAATGTATCGCTACTCCCCTCTTGCTCCTCCTCTTTGCTCGAGTCAATCTCGAGAATTCCCCTCCAACAAATGAAGATGAAGCAAGTTATAAATCTGCCTGCAAGATTATTTCAACTTTACTCTTGAAGATGATTCAGATAATTATTTTGGATTCAACTTTATCTTTCATAGCAGAGCTATTTGGCGGATTTAATTTAAATGAATCCACTTATGAGTTTTGAATCGGTTTCAAACAATCTACCAAACTGGCTCAAAATCACTGGTGACAATTTTTTCTAAAAAAGGGCAACAAATTAATTGGCATTTTATTTTTTTTATTGCCATGACATTTTTTTTTGGATTAATCATAAGCTATTATACGAATCTAAAAAAAATAAAAATATGAAATCTAAATCTCTCTTGCTAGAAGTTTTCTTCACATTATTTTTTTTATAGATTCAATTAAATTTAATGAATAAATTATTATTTTGAAAATAATAAAAATATTTATTTAAATATTAATAGTTAGAATAAAGTAAAAATAAAAAATAATATTATAATAACAATAAAAAAATATTTAAACCGATGTGCAATGCTTAATAATATATTTTTAATTTTTAAAATTATAATTTAATATCAAACTTAACAAAATTTTGTTGAAAAAACTCACGTGAAAAAAGTTTTGAGTAAACGAATTTAGATAATATATTTTTATTTTTATGAATTTGTATAAATTATAAGTTATACTTTAGGATTTTAAATAGAATTATCTTTTTTATGATATTACTTACATCTAAGTACATGGGGTTTAGGGTTTAGGGTTTAGGGTTTAGGGTTTAGGGTTTAGGGTTTAGGGTTTAGGATTTAGGGTTTAGGGTTTAGGGTTTAGGGACCCGTACTCAAAAGAGCTTAAGAGGTTAGTGACCTATATGCAATTCACCCTTCTGTTTTTTTTATTTTTATTTTTTATAATTTATGATTTTACTCTTCTGTTATTTATTTATGATTTCCTTCTCGGGTCAAACATGGCTAACGCGCCGCCTTCTCCATCTCCCCGGCCGGCCCTCCACCAGATGGAAGCCGACGAAGAAGACGAGAACGTCAAGCAGCTTAACGAGTGCTCCACCCTCTACTTAGCGCTTCAGGTGAAGCTTATCCGCATTCATTTCCTCCTTTTTCTCCCGATTCTTCCGAGTTTGAGTACTAGGAGAACATGCTCATCTGTTGTTTGTAGGAATGCCTCTTCAGAACCGACCGCAACTGGAAGTCCTGCCAACCGGGTGAGAGTTCGACCCTCTTCCATTCAATCATGTTTTGGTAGAAAAATTGATTTACATTATTAGTTCGTGATAGAATTGTTGGTTTTTTACCTCCACGTTATCCTTTTTCTTCCCCTTCTTAAAAAGTGGAAACTGTATGGTATTTGTTTTCTAATTGTTGATGCAAGAAATCATTCAACTTGGATGGGTGGCTGATCTCACGCCTGGGAGATCGTCAACCAAGATGCTCTATTGAGCGGTCATAAGACCTGAGACGTGAAAAATCAAGAGGGAAAAGCCACGGCGCTTGTAAGCGGCTCAAGGAACACTATTTCTTGCTCAGCCACAAGAGCAGGGGTTACACGAGATCGATCTTGGAGAAGTGCACCACTCTTGGCTAGAAGATTAGGGTAGGTTGTATTCAGTCCCCCTTGTCCTCCTGGTGGGTGGGGAAGCTTTGGTATAGGTTTGGTGGACTGAAAGAAAAAAGTGACAATGCCATGACATTAGTTGGGATAATATCTCAGTTTCACTAGGAAATCATTTCTTACTAAGAGCCGATTGCATGGTAGTTAATTTCTTCTTATTCGGTTCTGCTAGTAATGTGAGAACTTCAAATACTTCTAGCATATTATCCATGATAACAAGGGTCTTGAGAATGAAGCTAAGCATTGATTCAAGATAAGATGATAATGATGGAAGAGCATTTCAAGAACTCTGTGCACTAGGAAAATACTATTATGTTGAAAGGAATATTTATCAGATTGCTTTCAGACAAGCTAAGTTATATGAGAGTGAGTTTAGCAGCTAAGTGGCAAAGTATCTATAGATAGTATGATTGAGAAAATGTTTAGATCGATGAGTATTTATACTAGAGTGAGACGCATAAGAAAAAGCTAATTCAGTATGGGGTGGGGGTGGGTGTCACACCTATGGACTATAAGGTCAGTGAATTTGCATGTACGTTTTTAACCTTATGTCATCTCCAACTGCAAAATTGTTTTAAACTATAATGTGGAAACTATGTGCCACATGGCCTTTATCATGTTTATGGATTTAAACATCAATCAAACACTTGTATTCATACAAATACAAATTATTGCCATCAAAAATATTCCAAAACTTACAAATAACAATTTATTTCGCTAACTAGTTGTTGTAAAAGCTCTTAGGGATCTGTGAATTTACCACATGGTATCTTAATTGCAGCAAATATCCCATTAACTTACATTATAACAACAACAACCAAGCCTTCATCCCACTAGGTCGGGTCAGTTTCATGAATCCTTTGTTTTCGTTGCACTCTATCAATTAACAAATCCTTATTTAACTCTAAATTTGTAAGATCATTTCATTTTTTTTTTGTTATGTCTTTTTTGGTCTCCTCATTCGTCTTTTTACATAGGCAAGATCAATAACCAACTTTCATTATTAGACCTTCAAGATTTAGTTGAATGTGATATAACGTTGATTGATTTATTAAGAATTGTAGTAGCTATGAAATAAAATAATTATTTAATATTGGAATTTATGTAAAATGAGATATAAAATATTTGTTTATCTTTTTAAAATAAAATAAAATTTTTGCTATGACTATTTTTAGCCATAGCTAAAATTTTCGTTTACCTGCTTTAAAAAAAATTTGTTTACCAAACGGAGCCTAAAGTATTCATCTATAACTCAAGTTTCGTCTTAACTCTACCTCCAACTTTATCAATAAGGAGAATATCATCAACGAAAAGCATACACCAATGCACCTTGACTTGCATTTGAAGCTCATTAGCTTAAAAAAATAATTGAAGAAAGATTATGCTACAAATAGTGAAAATACCGAATTATCTTTTCTAACTGCATATTAGTTTGTTAGACTAGTGCACATTCAATGAATCAGGTTATGAACTTATTTCTTTATCCCTTCTATAAACTCCAGAAGTCCTTGCATTAAAAGCCTGTCATTCAAGGAAGAACAGTGGGGAAGTGAAGTGAAAGCTCAAGCAAGCAACTAAGCCACTATTTCTGACAACGGAAGAGGTGAGAGCTATTTCTAATCTAGGAACCATCGATGTAAATTTAGCAAGCAACTAAGCAACTATTTCCTGCAATGAACCTGCAATTTCCTTGGCTTTTTGCTGAATAAACGACGTTTTTAAGATCAACTCTTACTCAATTTGATGTTTTATTTCTTAGGGAGAACATGATCCATAAAGAAATGAGTAATGTACCAAAAATAACTGAAATAGCTAATTACTAATAATGATTTGTTGGGCTGGCATTGAATCAAGTTCAAGTTGGCTATCCTAAACTCCAAATTGAAACATTTGACTCTTATGTTACAAAACAAACATGTGAAATAAAATAGAATTTTCATGTTCTGTGCATATATGTATGTAATTCAAGTTGACTTATCAAGCCTAATTTATTAAATAAAGTATTTTGATATTTGTATGCACAATTCTCTCATTTATATATACTCTTTTCAACATATAGGGGCCTTTTGGTTGGAGGAAATTTTAGTCTTTGAAATGAAAATTTGAAGCCTACCTTAGATACCTAAATGATGAAAAATAAAAATAGTTTATGTTATCTAGGATGTGAAGTTGATGGTTGTTCTGAATGTTGTGTTGATACGAAATATATTTATGTTTTTATAATGAAGTTTATGTATGATAAGATATAAAATTAAATTTTATTTTTTTAACGATGGATAACAGTTTTCTTTGCTATTGCTAATTTTACTGACTACAAAAATTATCCATATTGTCATATACATACTGCGCATTGCATATGAATATATGTGAATGTATGCATGTGGATTTTGAAATCAAAATAGATTTTAAATGAACTTCTATTGATTAAGAAGAAAATGAGTTCATTTTAAACTAAAAAGTAGAGAAATTTTTTGAGCTTTGGCCAACATGTCCTCCCCTTTGTCATATGCAGGGTGAACTATGGCTAGATTCTTGAGGTTTGGCTTGTCTTTCACATAGGTTTACAATTTTTTGAATTGTTTCATGCACACCAGTTTCTACTAATTTTTCTTTCAAGTCTCCGGGCATTCAAACTTATTTAAATCTAGTTCATTAAAATGACTCCAATCATAATCTAGTGTTTTAATAACAAATTAATAAAAATACCTGTCCTTTCTTTCCCTATTTTATCCATCCTCTATTGCTCACTTTCTCTCTCTCTCCGGTCCTTCTCGGTAGGAGTGAGGGAACTGGAGAGATGGATTATACTAGTAGAAGAGGGCAGGAGAGAGAAGGGGGAGAGATGGGTTATATGAAGGAGATTTGAAGGGAGAGAGTTGATGGGTAATATATAGTATTTCAATCAAAATTTAGCACAATGCTCACACAAAAATCTATTTTATTCGATATCTATATATGTATATGTGTCTATCTACATACATCATAGCAAAATCTACTTTATTTAAATACTTACTATAAGACAACCAAATTCTTTAAACAACTCAGATATAACACATTCCAAATGCATTGTGGCATTGTTATGCATAGGATGCTTTGATGTAGGGCTGGTAATTGAGTTGAATTTGAGTGATATGATATCAACTCAAACTCAAATTTTCAAGTTCTAATCAAGTTAAACTCTAAAAATACCATTTCAAGCCAATTCAAGCCTGCTTGATGAGACTCAACTAGAGCAAGCTTCGAGCTTTGTGTATTACTGTCAGTCCTACTTTGGTTTCCATGCATACATTCGAAGATTTAGGTCCAAGTGTTAATTTTTTCATATTTGACAGCAAAATTGCATACCAAGTGTTAATAATATTATATCTAAACTGTTCACTAAATTGTTCAGAGTTTTAGGTGTCCTATGGATCAATATGTAGATTGCAATGTTAAACATGTAAATATAGTAGATTTGCTTGTTGCGTATGCTGATCTCCCTAGATATAGTAGATGTATGCAACACACTAGCAACATAACATTACAGAAAATTTACAGCTTAACTATGCAAGTATGCAACACACAGATAATAGCAACCAAAGTTAATGAATCGATTCAGACAACCTTTAATCACAATTCAAACAAGTAATTGACGATGACAACAACAAATCGACAACAATAATATTTCTAACAGATACCGCAACTTGAGCTGAGCAAGTAGGAAACTGAGTCAAGAAGATGGAGCGAACTTCAGTGAGATGCTATTAACGCAATGGCGCTCATCTGTTGGTGTCTTGAATCCCTCTCCTTTGAACACATGGCCCAGGTGCCCACCACAAGCTGCACAGGTGATCTCAACCCTAACCCCATCAGCATCCACCTGAAAACATGCAAAACCATATTAAATTAACGTGATTGAAATGTGTATGGGCATGGCACTTTTGTCCACTTAGAATTTGTCTTCAAATTTGCTCAATATATCTGAAATCAACTCGCTCAATGTGAAATCAATTCACCTTGAAATCGTCCATATGTCACTTTGTATTCTTTGAACTCACTTAAAATGTGTATATATATATATATATATTACTAATATGTATACATGTTATCAAGAAATAGAATGAACTCAATTAACATCTATAGTTTAGTATACATGTTGTACCACAATATATGTCTACTCAAAGTGTCGGTTGGTAACTCAATTCCAGTCAATTAAGAAACTAGTAATCGATTACTTTTAAATTGACCGGAGCGATACTCGACTTGAAATTGAAACTTGGATTCCAAGTTGAGGCTGACTCGATGAAACTCAAGACTTGATGCCAGCCCTCATTTTTGAGGTAGTAGAGAGGCAGACCGATTTGTTAATGGCTCCAGGCAGGCCCTCATAGAAAGCTGGCCATCCACAACCAGAGTTGAACTTTGTGGATGATTTGTACAGAGGAGCTCCACAACCAGCACATTCATAGATGCCTTCCCCAAACAACTTATCATATTTACCAGTGCCTGGATACCTGTTAAGAGTTATAACATTGTTAGTATCAGGCTTTAGAAGCATATTAAATAGGAATTGTGGCCCAAATCCTATATAAACCAAATGATTGAGGAGAATTTATGCAAATTTACATGCATTTGAACTTAAAGGATCTATCTAGGCTATGGCATAATAACTATGGCTTTGATGTCAGTTTTATGATTTATGATTTTTTTATGGGATAATTTCATCCAAGTCTCTGAGATTAACGCTTAATAATGCATAGGTCCACGTTTTCTAAATTATAACATCGCGGTCCCTGAGTTTTAATAAATTAAATGGGTTCTTTTTTATTTTTTTATTATTAAAAATTTTTAAAATTACCACTTTACCCCTCCAATCTCTCTCTCCCCTACCGATCCTCATGCACACGCGAGGCCCGGCGGGTCGCGCGTGTGCGGAGATCGGGAGGAGAGAGAGAGGCGGCCTCTCTCTCTCTCCTCCCAATCTTCGCGCACGCACAAGGGCCGGCGGGCCGCGCACGCCGCGCGGGACGTCGGCGGCCACACTGTGCCTGAGGATCGGAGGGGAGAGAGAGATTGGAGGGGTAAAATGGTAATTTTAAAAAATTTTAATAATAAAAAAATAAAAAAGACCCATTTGATAATTTATTAAAATTCAGGGACCCGATATTATAATTTTAAAAACGTGAACCTGTGCGTTATTAAGAGTTAAACTCAGGAACCTGGGTGTAATTATCCCTTTTTTTCTTCTTGGAAAAGTTGCAAGCAGCTTTATGAGTTTGTCCTCAACATTACATACTAGCTTTACGGTATTCTTCCCTCAGTCGGCTAGATTTGAAAGGCTGGGAGGGCAGATTTCAAATCCATACCTCATGAAAAAATTGCTATTGTTGATCATGCTTGTCAAAAATTTCGAGTTTCCAATAACTTTTTTTATGACACCAAGACACTAAAGAGCATGTAGAAGAACATAGAAGACTTTTTCTATAAGAATCTTGTACAACTTAAATAGAAACACAATGATTTAATATGAGTACACTCTAGAATATAGAATGCCCTTTCTACAAGGATCTTGCACAACTTCAATAGAAACACAAAGATTTAATGTGAAAGCACTCTCTTGTGGTTGCCACAAGCTAGATAAGTAGACGAGTTAAAGAATGGTTTCAGTTTCGTTCACCTAAAACTTAATGGCTCTAGATGGCTAGTAGATAAACAACTTCTCTAATATTCTTCATCTTCTTTTAAAAACTTCAAAAGTCCAATGACTGTTGCCTTCACCACCAGATCTCACTACTAGCGACGGCTCTAATGGAGCTCTCTCTCTCCCTCTCTCTCTCTCTCTCTCTCTCTCTCTCCCTCCCTCCCTCCCTGGGAGAGAGAGAGAGAGATTAATACCAACATCACTCTACAGTACCAACATCTCACAGTAACATATTTTTACTTCATAGTAGCAGCGTCACTTATTAATACTATGAGATCATAAGATGAGATAGAAATGTAAAGTTTGGGAAATAATAAGGTAAGGATCCTTTGATTATAAAATTTAGTGAGCATGGGAAAAACTATGATGCCACATGCTGACAGATTAGAAACGAATATGACAGAGTTATAGAGCTTGATAATATCAAGCTCACGGACTTAAGATCTCACAAAAAGATCTTAAGATGTTCCCGACAACAAATTACATGGTACTTTTTAAAATCATTTACATGATGTTAAAAAGCTTATAATCTAACTACTTCAGTTGAGATGAAACTCACTCTATTGGATATGATAGAAGAGCTCACGGAGATGGCGTCTATGTTGTAGCCATCTGGGAGGAGATTCTTAGTCAGCTGAGAAGAGTTGCAGTAATCAAAGTCGTTATTGGCAGAGTGGATAAACTCCATAAAAATCAAAGCTATTCGGAAATGGTTTGAATCCAATAACTGAAATCAAGTTGCCGAACTATCATAGGTTCTTGATCAAGTACAAATTTGACACTGAGAGGAACTAATGTCTGTGTTTGGACACCTAATTAGAACTAATAATCGATCGACATTTATTGAACTATTTTGATTTAATTTTGTATCAGAGACATGTACAACTTACACCAATGCTCAAATTTCAAGATTCATTTAAATAAAGATATTAAATTTGTTGGGTCGGGTTTGGGCTCAATCAAATAAGGCTCCTAGTACCCAACAGTAATGATGCAATATTTCCACTATTGAATGGAATCAATCATAATTAAAAAAAAAAAAAAAAAACTATCCTAAAAGAAAAGAAAACATTTCTCCTAGCACCTTTCATCCCATTGGGTTCCCCTCTCCCCAAATTAAATTAAGTTCAATTTTAACAGCTCAATTAAGTAGAATAGAGTTGAGGAAGTCTCAGTTACAGAAACTGAAGTATGGGAGGCATTCAGAATGGCAAAGACTTTGCTGCAAAGTATTAGGTGGCACGAGCACAAGGATGATGGCTGGAGGGTGATTTTGTCATATATTATTGCTGGTACTCTCCAAGTAGTTAGAGGAGATCCTTCTCCTAGCATCTTTTTAGATATTTTGATGTATTAAGTTTTTTTAAAGCCTATAAAATCTCGCATATATACAAAAGCACCAATAAAACGATTGAATTTATTGCTTCTCTTGCTTATTTAGATGATTGCTGATATTCTCCAAGTAGTTAGAGGAGACCCTTCTCCTAGCATCTTTTTAGATATTTTGATGTATTAGGTTTTTTTAAAGCCTATAAAATCTCGCATATATACAAAAGTACCAATAAAACGACTGAATTTATTGTTTCTCTTGCTTATTTAGATGATTGCTGATATTCTCCAAGTAGTTAGAAGAGACCCTTCTCCTAGCATCTTTTTAGATATTTTGATGTATTAGGTTTTTTTAAAGCCTATAAAATCTCACATATACAAAAGCATCAATAAAATGGCTGAATTTATTGCTTCTCTTGCTTATTTAGATTATTGCTGATATTCTCCAAGTAGTTAGAGGAAACTCTTCTCCTAGCATCTTTTTTGATATTTTGATGTATTAGGTTTTTTTAAAGCCTATACAATCTCGCATATATACAAAAGCACCAATAAAATAACTGAATTGATTGCTTCTCTTGCTTATTTAGACTATGAACAGAAAATGTCTCTCTTATCTAACTTTTGCTTAATCCTCTTAGAGGATCTTTCCTTTTTGTTATATATTTTCCTTTTGGTAATATAAATTATGGCCAATTATATACATACTATTAAAATATAATTATTTTATATATTTGATACTTAAATTTTTAATATTATTTATTAATGACTAAAATTATATGAAAATTATATGTCAAGTATAATTTATGTCACAAATTTACAATCTTTATTTCATATATGTCACAATTTTGTGGCATGAATTATACATAAGACGTAATTTTTATATGATTTTAGTAATTAATATGCAATATTAAATACGTATCTGTCAAACATATAAAATAACTAAATTTTAGCAGTATATATATATAATTATTTCAAACAAAAAATATTTCTAAAATTTGTTGGCCTGATAATGCTTCTTTCATTCTCTAATATATGAGCAATTATTGGGTTTGTTCCTGTTCGGCCAGCCAATAGGGGGCTCCCACATTAATATTGGGTAGGGGACACTACTGATGTAGCACCTGACTATTGGTTGACCAAACCTAATAAAATTTTCTATAATATTGGTGAGTTATTTGGTTCAGAATTACTCTTAGCAGATCAATTTAATTTTTTTTTTTGCTCATTGCCAGTAAAACCTTCACAAGCTCTATTTCATATAAACCAAGGTTTTAAAGTTTTGGTCAAAACTCGATAGCTTTAGCTCGACCTAGCTGTCGAAACTCAATCGAAACTTGGCCGAAACTACCGAAACTTATCTCTCTCCAAAAATTAATATTCAATAATTATTATTAATAAATTCAAATTTAATTTTATAAAATTTAAATAATTTATAGAAAAAATCAAAAGTACTGATACTGAAACTAACGAAACTGTTAAAATCGATATTTTTATCTTTTGATTATATCGAAACCAAAATCAAAACCGAGTTTTAAAACCTTGATATGGACAATAGGGTAGCAGAAAACTCTTACTCGGTTCCCTTGAGCCGAAGAATCCGGAACTGCTCCGGAGAGAGCACCGCCCTCCATTCCTCCTCGGTTCTCTGCTCCGAGCCCGACGACGCCATGGCGACGCCGGTCCTCCTGCTCCTAGGCGACACCCGCAGAAACCCTAGACCGATTCCATCCGCCGGCGAAGAAGAAGAAGAAACCAACGGGAAAGCGGCGAACTTCAGGGGAGATGGGCAAAGGGTTTGGTGGAATAAGCGAGAAAACGCGGTTGGGTTGGTGCGGATCGGGGTGATTAGGGCTTTGCAAGGAGAGTGTGTGGTGATCGCGATCCTAGCGAGCTGATGGATGGCCATATCAATTTTGGGGGATTTTGATCTCCTTCAGCATTTGCCCGGGGGCCGATTTTTTTTTTTTTTTTTTTTTTTTTTTTTTTTGTTTTTTTTGGGTTCTTCTTGCAGCGTGTGGCAAGTAACCGCCTGGCTGCAACTAGTGGATAAATTTGGGAAATGTATTATATCCCAAAAAAATTATATTTTCTTTAGTTTAAAATATTAATAATTAAATTTTTTTGATTTTTTAATAATTGAAATTCGTAAAGGGTGATTTACACATAATACATGAAACTATGTTAAAACTATAGTTTCACTTAAACTTTTAAAAATTTATACATCATATTTCTTTTTAATTCTATCAAATTAATTTTTCATTATATTGTATAAAACAAACTTTAAATTTAAAGTTTAGTGAGATTAGATATAAGTCTTTAAATATTAATTATAATAAAATTAAAAAGATATATATATATGTAATTTTTTAAGTATTTGAGTGAAATATATAATTTTAATAATTTTTCATCTCCTATCGATAAGGGATTTAGGTTGAGTTCAGGTTAAATTTGAAATAGGTCAATATGAATCAAAAATTAACTTTAATGTTTTGTATATACATCTTTTTCTTAATAATTTAGTATTTAATTTAATGTAATTTAGATATTAATATTATTTAAAATTTTAAAATTTGTAAAGTAGATAGTACAAAATTGATGATAAATAATTTGTTATTCATATTACATACTCAACTAAACAAAATAAAGTGAAATGCCAAATAACATGAAATAGTCACCATTAAAAATAATAATATCACATAGGTTGTGACTTAAGGCCAAGAATTTTAACCAAAAGTCAATCGAAATTAAATCAACTTCTAACTCAAATCGAAATTGATATAAATTATTTTATATAGAGTTTTGATTCATATTTTTGACTCTTATCAAGTTTAGAGTTAAAGGTGGCTAAATCAAAATTATATTCATTTTTACATGAAAATATACTGAATATTCAGTTTTATTACTATTTTTTAAAAAATAATGATTTTAAGTTGATGTGAATTGAATTTTGAATCGACTCAAAATCAAGTCATTTTGAGTCAGATGATCGAGTTGTTATATGTCAAATCAATTTTGCATTAATTAAAACTCGTTCGAAATTGAATCATTGCCAACCCTACATTGGCTCGTCACATCTCTCTATTGAGGAAATTCTATTGCACACGTGTCGCCTTGAGATTCGCCTCCGAATCGATGCAATTACGCCTCCTTGTGAGCCACTGATTTCGAGTGAAAGGAATATCTGCCTTTTGGACTTTCACATGAATATATTCTGTTTTTTTAGTGCACATAATATATTCTTGCTTGCATTATCTACAAACAATATTATTTGATTCTTTACATTATTTGGAATGTTCTAAAATGGAATTAAGCTTATGAAATATTATTAGGGTTGTAACTTAAATTTAGTTAAAATTAATTTTATGAATCATATTATATATAAATTTTAACATTAAATTAATAACATTTTAAATTTTATAAAATTTTAATATTAAAATTAATGTTATTTTATATTTCATATAAATTTTAAAATATAAACAAAGTTTTCTTTTATTTTTTTCATAAATAAAAAATATCACATCACAAAATTTCTTTAACTTCTCTTCAAAATAACCACACATATAAAAGTAATTTTTCGCATTAGAACAGCTCGACGCCGAATAGCGTGGTGCTACATGTGAGCGGGCCACACCCCGCCATTTGGTTCGAGCTTTTTTTTAACAAAAGAAAAAAAATATTTTATTTTTTAAGTTTAATGAGAAAGAAATTTATTTTATATTAGAAAGTGTGTAAAATATAAAATACTTTAAATTCTAATATTCGTATTTATATTAAATATGAAATAAAATTAATTTTTATAGTTAAAATTTATGTTAAGTCAAAAAAGTAGCTACAGCCAAACGAGATAGTTCGGTGCCAAACATAATATTTTTTTTTTGGAAAACATACATGTTTTAGTGAATATAATATATTACTCAATTGCTTATTAGTCCCTGAAGTTTTTAGTCCGTTGTGCTTTGATCAATTATATCCTGATTGTGGCTTTTAAGCCTTTAAATTATTACTTATTTTGTTGTGAAACCCCTCAAGTTATAAGAGATTACACTTTCATCCAAATGTAAGGATTATTTGATGATTGTAAATACTAGGTATGTTTTTCTAAAAATCTAAAATAACTACTAATCTACCCAAAGTATATATATAAACATTATTTGGGCTAATTAATGATTGAATTAATAGAAGAACCTCATATAAAAATAACTAATACTTAAGTGATCTAAAAATCACTAATTATAAAAATTTAAATATTACAATTTAAAATATGTGAATCTTCAAATTAAAATTTTAAGATTTTAGAAACCTAAATTCAATTTACCCAATTAAACATCATTGATTATGTTGAATAGTTCTAATATTGATCAAACTCAAAATTTCGTGATGAGAAGCAAATACGATTTCAACAAGCATTTCGTATGCACATTATTTACTCGACAAGTATTTTGTATCGTGTTAAAGTTTTAAAACTAAATGTCTATTGTATTTTGGGTGACATTGTTTTGATTCGACCATACTCATGAGTTTGAGTTTTTGGGATAATTCGTGCCAACTCGTATATTTTTGCTTCTCTTTATCCCTTTAATAATTTGGTATCAAAGTTAGCCTATAATTGTACAAATCTCATATATTTATAATATTATTTTAAATGAAAAATGAAATTATGATAGTGATTTAGAATATTTAGATTCCTCACTCAGGCTAAAGAAAAGTAATCAATATTCTGTGTAATAATTTAATAGTCCAGAGAGAATAAAGCAACTGAAGTAAAGCAAAAGCATTTTCTAGCAAGCTTATCTTTGTTCGAAATTTATTGCGTTCAGACAATACACCACATTTTAGTAGTTTGGTTTGGCGCCGAATAGTAGCATGATAGCTGCGTATGCGGTGTGCCTTACATACGCAGAACACTAAACGGTATTACCGTTTTATGCCTTCATATGAGAATGTTTAGTTACATAATTTTTACACGAGTAAAAAATAGGCCTGCGTGAAGCTAAAAAGTGCTTATAAGAAGTAATTAAAAATCTTATGACTATTTCATACTTTGCATAGTGAGGCCTATTTATATTGGGGTTTTTACATACAGGACATGAAATTTACACGAAATTACGCATTTCACCATCAATTTGTAAATATTATCACTATCACACCATATTCATTTAAATTTTACGCATTTCACATATTTCATATAATTTATAATATTATATGTAAATTAAAATACATAAATTCATTAATATTTAAATTCTAATATATTTTTATTTTTTACTGTAAACACATCAATTTTCTTACTTCAATTAAAAATTATAGTCATGTGGATTTAAATTCGGCACCCTAATTGGAAATTTTAAATAGGATAAATAAATTAAAATATATAAATTCATAAATATTTAAATTGTTATTTATATAAATTAATTTATTAATAATATAGTTAAGATCAATGCCAATTTAGAAATGTAAAGTTCACCATCAAAGAATATGATGTGAAATATGTGAAATGCGTAAAATCTAAATGAATATTATGTGATAGTGGTAATATTTATGAATTGATGGTGAAATGCGTAATTTCGTGTAAATTTCATGTCATGTATGTAAAAATCTCATTTATATTTTATATAGGCTTTTTTAGCTTCACATATGTATAATATTTGGGAAAGCAAAACACTCGATATGAAATAGAATAGTCTTATATGAAGCAAAAAATCGGCCCTGTTTGGCAATGGGCTAAAAACCATGGCTAAAATTAGCCATAGCTAAAATCTTAAATTTATTTTAAAAAAACTTAAAAAATTATTTTATATTTCATCTCACACAAATTTCAACATTAAACAATCACTTTATTTCACATCCAACACAATTCTCAATAAATCAATCAACTTTACTTATCCTACACAATTTTTAATATAACAACTTACTTTATTTCACATCATACATATTTTTCAAAAATGATTAAAAATTTCAACCAAATCTTCTTTTTTTTTCTTATTACCAAACAGAGCCCCCGGTACTTTTTATCGTTTCATACTCTATGCATGTGGGACCCGCTGTGTGCACAGTTGTTGCGCAACCAATTAGTGCTAAATTTCAAGTCGACTTCAATTGAAGTTTAGAAGCGGTTTTGTTTAAGAAGTTAATCAACTCAAGCATCTTAATTAATAATGAGTTTCAAGATTCTAACATACTTAGCACCCCATTCCCTCCTTTCATGCTCATTGCCTCACCTTCTAGCTAGATTCCTTTTCATGATATATATATATATATATACATATAATCCCCCTCACCACTCACCTAATATCACAACCTCAATCTCATAGAGAGTCTTCATCCTCAGTTCGTAAACCTGTTTGTTCCCTCGAAATGGAAATGACGAAATCTGATCATAAGTCCATGTGCCAGAAGTTGTGCAATGCTTTCGCACCACCCATGCATTCTCTCCAGCGCCGCTTCACCTTTGGGCGATCAGGCCCTGAACGATTGACGACAGCTGCCGCCTCCACCGCTAATTTAGAGAGTACTATGAAATTTGTTGATCAGCCTGCCACCAAGCCATCAAAAGACCGTGATCGGCTCGTGAAGATACAAAGCACAGGCACGACGGCCGTTGAGATGCCAGCTTCGGCCGCACCACCGCGAAAGTCGGAGAAGCCAAGGAGGAACTACACCATCAACCAAAGGGTGGATGACTTCATTGTTCGCACCAGGGCGAAGTTGAGGTCTGCTTCCGGGGTTGGAAGGCATGCTTAGTATAAAATATATGCATACGTATATACATATATATATATTATACGTTATTATGAGCATTTTGTGAAGTTATTTTTAATATATAGTGGAAAAATAATTTCTAATGTGGTATTTTTATTAGGAGATTTACATAAAATTTAACATAAAGTTAATTTTATTTTGTGAGAAAATGAAATAAAGTTTAATTGTTTGCTTTGAATTTTGTGTATTTTGTAAAATAAAGTTAATTTTAATTTTAAAGTTTGTAAAAAAATTGAAATTTTATGTAAATGTAATTCTATTTAGGACTCTAAAATAGATTTCTAATTTCATATTAGTCTACAAAAATAAAAATATATCAGATAAATCACTCCCGTCTAATTTTTTTCACTTGGGTCTTTTTTGGTGAATTCTATTAAGTTTAGCTATTGATCGGTTGCTATTTTAAAAAAATTTAAAACACATATTACGTATAAAAAAATTACTATTTTAAGTTAAGCTATTGAGAAAAATAAAACTTAAAGAACATAGTAGTAATTAAAAATACTTAAATATATTTTTAATACTAAAATATATTTATAATTTTTCAAAATAATAACTTAATTAACAGTTAAAGTTGTTTACAATATATTAAAAAAGATCCATATAAAAAAAATTTAAGGCAAGAGGGACACACATAACATGATTTTATTTTTATTAACCTACATGAAATTGTGAGTCTATCTCAAGAATCCAAATAAAATTACTCTTATTTTTTAATATTATGCGATCAACAAGATCAAATTTAACTTAGGTTAAAGATATTCTGAAAAACAAATACAGGAAATAAAATTACCACTTTAAATGTTAGACAAATGCGATATGAACAAGAAGAAAATCCTTTTACAACGAACATCTCCAAAAGAGAAAGTGTTGGCCCTTAGGCCTTCCCAAGAGGGAGGTGAATTGAGATAAAAAAAAAATTCTGAATAAATTGTACTTATAAAAACAATAGCAGGTAAAAGGCGTGCACAATCAAATATTTAAAGTAGATGAGAAACAAGTTAAAGTTACAGCGAAAATAGGTTAAACAGAGTACTAAAAAACAGATTGGTCAATTTTACCAAGTAGATCAGATGAACAAGAATAGTACAGAAAATAAAAACAGAAAAACTGGTTGATTTGGGCAAATAGACTAAAACAACAATATCAACACAAAAATAACCCGGAACAAAAAACATGAGAGATATGATTTAGATACTATATAAAATAATTTTATTAAAGTAATTTGAGCTTTTTTTTAAGTTAAAATCAGTTTTAATAATTTTATATATTGGTCAAATTTTACCTCGTTAGAGAGGAGAGAAAAAATACACAAGTAATTTATAGTGGTTTGGCTTCTCGTCTAGTCCACTCCCCACGCTCCTCAAGTGGGATTTCAATCCACTAGCAAACCGGCTTTTTAACGGGAACCAAAGTCGGACAAACCCGATTACAATCTCACCGGCTTTTTCTGGCAACCAAAACCGACCAAACCTTACTAACGCACCGGCTTTTTCTAGAAACCAAAGCCGACCAAACCTTACTATGAATTTTTGTACGGGAAAAATTTTAACCCACCTACTGTCCCACTTAATGGAAAAAACTAAACACCTCCATCAATGGAGTGAACAAGAGAAAAAAGCGAGTTGCTAATCTAGCTAGCTAACATTACAACTTAAGAGCAGGAAGAAAATTACACAAGGAGCTCTATAAGCGTAGAGATTTGCCAAGAGAGAAAACTCGTGAAAATTGAAAATGAGTTACCAACAACTCGTTTAAAAACCGAAAGAAGCTAGATCTTGAAGAGAAAAATCGTTTTCAAGAACTTGGAATGCTTAAGGAAGAATGTCTTCAAGTAAGAGCAAGAAAATTTCAAGAAAGTCTCAAATAATTATTTTCCAAAATACAAGCTTACTGATTTCAGAGAACCCAAGTGAAGGAAATAGAAACAAAAAACTTAAAATTGTTTGCCAGCAGAAAGAAAAATGCAGCTTCAGATTTTTGCTTGATTGCTAGCTAAAAGCTTCTCCAAATAATGACTTCTTCAAGAGTGTATGCAGATTTTCGCTAGAAAAGAAGTTAGGGAATACTTAAAGCTTGAAAGGAGAGCTTAGAGCACTTAGAAAAATTCTGCAAGTGTATGTTGTGTTGTTCTCCAGTTTGGACATGAAGGAAAAATGGTTAAGTTGAAAGAGAATGTCCTTAATTCAAACTAATCAATAAGAAATTATTATGTGTCCATATCCTACCCAAAGACCAATGAGAGGAAGGCAAGTGGAGGGCATTTTGGATATTTTTCAGGCTCAAAAAATAGTAAAAAAGATTCAAATTTTCTGAAAATATGTTCCAAAAAATATGACAGCAAAAACAAGAAAGTTGGAGTGAGAAAAAATATAAAAATACAAATATGTGCTTACTTAGGATGAGGATAAATGAAAGGATGCCACATAGAAAAATGTTAACTCAATATTTTTTCTTTTGGAAAGAGATAAAAATGAAGAAAATAAGGGCTTTGTGGACTTTTCATAAAAAGAAAAAAATAGCACATCAAAAAGTTTTAAAAAATATCAAATAATTCCTTT
The DNA here is from genome assembly GCA_019297695.1 of Apostasia ramifera. Classification (NCBI taxonomy): domain Eukaryota; kingdom Viridiplantae; phylum Streptophyta; class Magnoliopsida; order Asparagales; family Orchidaceae; genus Apostasia; species Apostasia ramifera. Next base: position 381,123 of record JAEMOT010000981.1, read on the forward strand.
TAGCACAGCCAAAAAAATGACACAATAGTCAAATAAGATTCTGGGCGGATTGGACGGGTTTGTCCAGGCCCAGCAGAACCAACTGGTCAATTTAGTGAAATTGACTAGTTGTGCAGTTTTAGCTTAAAAGGTGAGATGTTTGAAAGATTTTTGTGCCACTTAAAAGATGGAAAAAGATAATATTCTAGGCCTACTAATGCAAGTGAAAAAAAAAACATCTAGAAAAAACGAGTAAAATTTTTTGGCAAACTAAAGCATTTACATTAAGTCCTATGAAGTATAAGAAAAAACAAATGGTGAGTTCCGCTTCACTTGGACTTGAGAATATCCATCTTCTAACGGACAATTAGCCTATAAAAATATGATTAGAAGAGGATTAATACTAAATCTAAATTAATTGTGATCATCAAAATCAATGGAATTCAATAGAAACCACGATATTGTATGTCATGTGGCTTAAGAAAAAATTATTGGGTGAGAATTATCTGCATCTTTTGACATCGAATGGCCAGTGGGTGCACACCATCTTGGATGCATATGGGCCCTAGCGTACACATGATGGGCGCCAACTAGATGCTGAATGGTGCGTAGTTCATACCAAGAATTAAGGCACCAGTTGTAAATAACTAGAAAATGCATATTTATGTTTAAAGAAAAAGTCGTAGAAGATGTCTGTTTGTTCACTTTTATTAATTGATATTTGCAGTATGTTTATTTTAATAGAATGAAATAAGATTGTAATAGAATTATCATTCTAAAGAAAATCGAATGACCATTCATTTATTTATTGGAATGAAATAGAATATAGAATAAGAAGTAAATAAAAAAGGAAAGTACTAAGATACTCATAAATATAATTTAAGGGGCATTTGATTCATTATTATCTTAGTATTATATCATATAATCTAAATATTATTTTTTAATTAAAAATTTTATAATTTTATTAAAAATTATTTATAGATTTCATTAAACCAAAAAATTATTTTTTTCTCTATAATATAATATAAAACTAAGATCAATAACATTAAATCAAATCCTCCTTTCATAAAATTTTATATTATTTATTATTATTAAATTTAATTTCATATAAATAATTAGATTAATATAATTTATATAAGTATATATGCGCATGATATATATATATATATATTATGTGCATGTGTATGAATAAGAGTTGCCATACAAATTGCTATTGTTTTCTATTCACAATGATTAACACAACTTGATGGATTGGGCTGAAATGGCACTTATCATAGGTTATATTAAATTTTGTTAGGGGTATAACACATTTTTGGTTATATATATATATATATATATATATATATTATGGAAAACATTTTTGGTTATTTGATGTTATTTAAATGTTACATCTAAGATAATTATGTTATTTATTATTTATTTGTTTAATATTATTATGTTATGTATTATTGTTATTTATTTCTTAACATGATAATTTCTCCCGTTCAATTTAAAAATTGTCCATGATGTAATTTAAATTTAAAATTTTTTGGTACTCAGATAACCTCATTTTTTATTGAACTAAGACAGCTCATAAGGTTCTTAGAATCGGATTGGACTAGCAGGTTAGATTATCAGACTGGTTCGATCGTGAACCAACCACTATACTAATTTGGTCTATCCATAAAATCAAAACAACAGTTCAACCGAATTCGATCGTCTAAAAACTAATCTGATCATTGAACCGAACGTACCGATTGAACTGATTAAAATTTTACATATATGAGGAGTGAACTTAACAAGTATTGATTGACTTTTTATATTCTTCTAACTTAATCGATTAGATTATTTAGATGAACTAGCGGTTACATTAGGTTTATATTTATACCATTTAAATGCTAGCCTATTATCCAATAATTGAAATATTAATATATTTTTAAATTTAAGTTTATTCTTATATTAATTTTAACTTTTAAAAATTATTCATAACATATATATAATTATAAATATCTTTGATAGAATTGTGAGATCATTCAATTGAACCAACACTTCAACAATTGAATCGATTAGACCATAAACTCTCTGCAATATTGAAATCCAAGAACCTAAAATTATTTATTACCCTTTACGTCTCGTTTAGTTTAAGAATTTTTTTCTTTCAATACAAATTTTAGCTATAAAAATCAACTTTATTTCACATTTAATATAAATACGAATATTAGAATTAGTTTTATTTCACATCTTACATACTTTTTAATATTAAAATAAAAAATTTCTGTTAAATTTTGAAAAGTAAAATTTTTTTCTCTTATTAAAAAAAACTCGAATTAAACAAAACATTAAAGCTATTGCGCAGTCTTCAGTTTCTTATATGGTTTCTGGCAAGTAGTAATTAAGCATGTCAATGGATCAGATTTATGTCTGGTCGACTTCAACCAAAATCTAAATTTATATATATAAAATCAGGTTATATATTAAATTGAGTCATAGTCGATCCAGATTCTCTCCGATCGAAAATAGGATTGAATCAGAACTCGAGTTTTTGAGTTCAATTCATTTATAATCAAAGTCATTATTTTAAGTATTTTTCATAATCAAATCTAGAATATTGTTAAATTTATTAGAAATAAAATAAGAAAATATTATTTTTTTATAAATTAATTGAGTATTTTAATATAAAAATCAATATTTGTAATATATTGTGAAATATAAATTTATAAGAATAAATTATGAATGCACTATATACTACAGTCTATTGATATAATCTGTAAGAATTTTTCATTAATTAATTATAGTCTTTATATTTAAGCCTTCTCACAAAAAAATACTACAATATATACTTAATGAATTACAAATTAAATTATATAAATGAGTTAGATTTTAACAAAAAAAACTCTTTCTATGAGTCTCTTCCTTTTTGATGATAAGAGGGCTGCAGCATCAACTGGTTTGTGAGAGTATATGGAATATGTTTTAGGTGATCTGAATTTTAGAATGTAGAAGTAGTTAGCGAGAGGTTGAAAAACAGACAATATATATATACTTCTCCTCCTTTCTTGCCGCTGATTATCTCTCCTACAAAAATCCATGACGCACATGCTCATACTGACTGTGTTCATTTCACTCTCCATTATTGTTACGCACGTGGCCGAAGAGGGCGGGGAGTGATCGCCGGGTGAGTTCTAAGAGAAAGAAATCACTGAGGCAAAGTGTGACTCCTGGCAGGCTTCTCGGCCGAATAAAAAGTGGTGAGAGGGACACAGGAATGAATCATCCCACATCGAAAAGAAATGGAGATCCTGAGTTATATAAGTAGATAACGTGATCTTAAATGATGAAAGCACATTCTGGGACAAAATCGTGAGGCTAATGATAGAAAACTCTACAGTTAAACGTGCTTGGGCTGGAGTAGCACTGGGATGAGTGACCTTCTGAGAAGCGCCCAAGTCACGCAGTTATCCTAAAATCAAAGTGGACAATATATCTACATTGAGATCATGGAATGTTACAATTATCCTCCTTATGCTCCTCGCTATTGAGCATCCTTTCCTGTCAACTCTCTTAATAATGGCCCCAAAGCCACTCAACTCGCTTCTAAATCTGCTTACAACATGAGCATGGACGTAGGCTTTAATTTTTTTAAGTCGAGGAGATCACTTATGTTCATATTGACTCGTTCCAGTTGCCAATGAGCACGAGAATGAGCCGCGAAGGTGAACAATTGATGGACTAGATCTTATGGGTGCAACAAGAATTCATGATCTGGCAAAATTTTATGGTGTGCTTCATAGGATTTTATGATAAATTGTTTAATTAGTTTCTTCTCTCCTGTATGAGGGTGTTAATATGAATCAAAAATCGAAAATCAATCGAAAGTTGAATCAATTTTAGATTGGATTAAAATTGAATCGGTCTAAACAAGCCGATTAACGAGCAAAAAATTCTGCTCGGTAACGATTTCAAGCCGATTTTAAGCCGGAGTAAGCTTAACTCGGTCCAGCTCGAAATTGACTCGTTTTAAAACATATATTATACAATATATATAAATATATATATATTATAAATTGAGTAAAAAAGACCGGCGGAAGAATCGGCGCCGAGAAATTGCAGAGTGCGAGGGAAGAAGGATTCCACAGAGATGAAAGGCTTCACGCGGATCTCGAAAGATGTGGACTTGGAGGCTGGGGAGCTGTACCCGGGGCTCAGCGCCGGCGAGAACGAGCTCCGATGGGGATTCGTTCGCAAGGTCTACGGCATCCTCGCCGCCCAGATCGTCCTCACCACCGCCGTCTCCGCTGCCACCGTCTTCTACGTGCCCATCAACAATCTCCTCTCCGGATCTCCCGGCCTCGCCTTCGTCCTCGCCTTCCTTCCTCTCCTTCGTACCGTCTTTCTCCGTTTATAGTTTGCCTGATTGGACTTCCTCTTTTGTGATTATTCATTTTGTTTTACAGTTATATGCGATGGGAATGTTAGGTCTGGGGAGGTAGTTTATTAGATCTAGATTTGAGGGGATTTAGAGATCCCGATTGTGTGATTGGGAAACTCTTATTCGATCGGCGTGGATCGCTGCTCGAATTTATGATCATCCGATCTGATTCGTCTGAATTAGCCGTGATAGCTTCAGGAACAGAAGATTAAATGGGTGATTGTAGATATAAGAATTGGCAGGCGACTGTTGATCATGTGAAACTTCATGGATAAATTCTCTTCAGGAACTGCTGCGTTGTGTATCATGGTATTTGTTAATTGCGCATCCTAGTTTGAGTAGTTTAGGCTGAGTTTATTTATCTCGGTGAAGTTGTTATTGGTTGGTTTGGAAGAGCTTCCACTAATTAGAAACCTGAATTCTATCAGAAAAGGTGCTAGAGATCTGGGGTTTTCTTTTGAAACTGAACTTAAGTAATTGTTTCTTATGGTGCTAGCGAACTTGGTATCTGTGTACTATTGATGTGTTTAAATGCTTGTGTTGCTTCTGTAACATTGGTGGAAATTTTTTTTTCATTTCTTATTCTATTTCTTATACAAACTATGCGTGTTATATTGCCTATTGCATCCCTTAAGTAATTTGGCTGATTTTCATTTCTTATTCTATTTCTTATACAAACTATGCGTGCTATATTGCCTATTGTATCCCTTAAGTAATTTGGCTGATTTAGATTGTAAACCATTTGGGTGCCTTTGGCTTTCAGGCTTTCAGTAATAACTTTCATATTCAGTTAGCCCAATTGAATTATGTTGTATTTCACTGCTGGTGTTTATTGCTGTATTTGTTTTTGTATGTTTGATGTTATGATATCTTGCTGCATAAATTGCTGATTCATTTGTTTTCACAGCTTACCATCATTCATACTAGCATGTTGAAAAATGTGCTTTAGTTGGTTTGGGAGAAGGGATATGTGCTGTGGCCATTGATATGTTTTGGCAACTTAACAGTGCATTTGTCATTTCATATATATCAGTGTATGTTGTCTATAGTTGTTCTTATTTATGTAATCATTATTTAGGATCATGTCAGCATTTCATCATTTTCCATTGTAAAATAATCTTAAACCATGATGGATTATGGTCCTTCTGGCAATCAAACTACAACAGCTAGAATAACGATAAAAACTTAATCCCAAACTTCTTGTGGTTGTCTATATGAATTTTTCTTCTCCATTCAGCGTTGCTTTTCGTAACGATAACTGATCCAAAATCAGTTTTTGTGACCTTATTCTAAGTCATTGTTAGTTTACCCCTTCCTCTTTTTATCATTGTGACTTAGATCCTCTCATATGCATGTGCAGGGGCCTCTAGACATGGTCAGATCACTTTAAACATCCTTACCTTATTTTATCCTCAATAAGTTCCATTCTCACCCTCTCTTTGATATAATAAACATGGGAAACTTACTATCCAAGTCATGTTTGCCAGCACCTAACATTCTAATTATCATACTTTTCTAGAAAAGAAATTTCAAAGCGATGCCATGAATATTTTCCTCCTATGATGCGGGACATATGTGGATGAAAATAAGCAAATTGAACATCAGCAATTTAAATGTTTTCTACTTGCATAAGACTACTTTTTAGAAATTGCTGCAGCATTTGTCATCAAATCCTGCCATTTTGCATGCATTTTGAAGAGCATGCTTTAGTTTGATTCAGAGAAGGGATATGTGGTATGGCAATTGCTCCTTTGTGATGTTGACACTGTTATTTGATGGCTTTATCTACTGCCTAAATCTCTTTTTGCGTAAATTTGCATTTATATCTATGTTTCATGCTATTTGAAATTACGACATATTAATTTATGCTGCTTATATGTTATTCTTATTTAATTAATTGTTATTTGGGGTCATGCATGAAATTCATGATGTTTCATTGAAAAAAATGGAAATAGTCTTGAACTATAATGGATTATTGTCTTATAGGAATCAAGGTTAGAAAATTTCCATTAAAATAACATTGCCAAACCTACATTTTGACTGTAAGACGAGGCAACCATTATTTTACCAGGCATGCAATTACCCTTTCTTTTGGATTCTTAACTACATGTTATAGTGGGATTAGGAGTGTGTGTACAATTTGCCTCTTAGGTCCTATGATAGTTTGTTTCTAATTATGTGAAAATTTGAATTAGGGCAATAAACTTGTTCCCTCCTCACAGGTGCTTCATATGAAGGGTCGTTATGCAAGTTTACATTACATCCTTGTGATGTTAATTTTGAAATTGCAGTATTACCATCCTCAGCCTTTTGACATAGATTGTGGCTTGATATTGTATAGGCAACAACTTTTTTAAGTAGGCCAAAATCCTGGATATTAAATCAATGGAAAAATTATGAACAAAGAGCTAATGACTCGTTTGGTTCTTAAACAGATTGTGTTATTATTCTTTCAAACACCTCTTGAACACTCTATGGATTAATAATGCTGCAAGCTTTAACTGAAGCATTTGGGGCAGATTTGATGAGAAGGATTTGTTTTTATTATGATTCTCTAAGACCTCTAGTAATATTATTGTTCTACAAGTTTCTTCTGATGGAACAGAGGTTTCTGAAATGTATCTTAAAATTTATCGTCAATATTTGACAGGCCAAAAAATGACACATAAGGACCAGCAATTAGAAATGTGAAATAAATTCTTACTGGCTAAATTTATGGGTGGATGAAGTATGACATACCAAAAAGAAAGAATTGTTAAGGAATCCAGTGGAGAATGTTAAGAACTTTGTTGCGAATATTTGGCACTTGTAGTTTCCTTCTTTGTTTAGGAAAAGCCTTGTAGAAGGCCCCAAAGTTTAGCTCGAATTAGCTCTTAATGTACACTTCATATATAGTTTTAGTTTATGGAATTAGTTGCTGATGAAATTTTCAATCTGACAGTGATGTGCCCGCTTTATCAGTACCAACAAAAGCATCCACTAAACTTTGTACTTCTTGGGCTATTCACCGTGTCCCTCAGCCTTAGTGTTGGCGTGGCTTGTGCAAATACCAAAGGTATGTGGATATCGCCATTGTAGATTTATGTGAAGTTGCTTCATGCATGTAGTAGCATGGTTAATGCTTTTCTCTTCATGCTTGTCGCAGGAAGGATTGTGCTCGAGGCATTGGTTTTGACTTCAGGTGTCATCCTATCCTTGACTGGGTATACTTTCTGGGCCTCAAAGAAAGGAAAGGATTTCAGCTATCTTGGACCCATTTTGTTTGCTGGCCTTACGATTCTTCTATTGACAAGTTTTATTCAGGTTAGATGATTCTGCAAACCTATTCATCACAGCTTGTGTAGTCTGTCCCACATATGTTGCTTTGCACCTTATCATTTCTTTGATTCTTTTCCTTCTGTTTCTTCATGAAATCTCTTCACATAGCATTCAAATAGTTTGAAAACTTGAAGTGTGTTAGGTATTTTTGTAATCGAAGTTATGAAGGCTCTAAGTTATAAGTTAAATTTGTATGATTATTAAATGCATGGAGATGTTTATCCATTGGCCTATTTTTTGTTGTACAAAACTCATCATAGTTTTGTACTTCATCATCTTGCTTTTAATTTTGTTCTCAACTGTTTCTTTTATAACATCACTTCGTAAAACATTCAGTCGCACACTTCGATGGCCATAGGTGCTATTTTGATCACAGTGAAATTGATGCAATCATTCCCCATTTCTGTTTTAGTAAAACTTTTAAATCTAGATATATGCTCATGTTTCTTGGATTTTTTTTTCTATTTATTTAATCCTTTTTCTTTTAGCTTTCAGGTTTTTTATGTTCACGTGTCGTTCATTTTTGTTTGGGCAAGAGTCAAGCTTCATCAGTGCAATTAGTCTGTTTTAAAAAATTCTTTAAATCTTGATATGCTCATGTTTCTTACTTTTTTTCTCTATTCTCATTTAATCCTTTTCCTGTCAGCATTTTGGGTTTTCTTTCTGTTTGGGCGTTGTTCATTTTTGCTTGGGCAAAAGTCATGTCTCATCATGTGCATCATTTACAATGTCTTGGGTCTTCTATTTAGTACTTGAGTTACCTTCAATCATCTCTCAGCTTGTGAAATGTTGTATTCATAAAAATCTGATATAAGGCCTTTTACCATTTTGAAAAGAAATTTAGGAAGTAAAAAGAATGTGTAAAATTTTATTTGGACTATTGTTATATAGAAATTTGGGTGCATCATAGAATGAGCTCTAGCGACATTTAATAGTAATTACCGTAGGTTTTCTATAGCCAATCTCAAATATTTGGCATATGATGGCAATGTAGATAATTAAATGTGTATATCTAACTATGTTCACTATTATATGTATATATAATTATAATTGAGTTATAACCTATGAGCTTAAGTTTTTAGGTCAGTCGGTGATTTAACATAATATCAGAGCTAGATGTCTCAATTTTCTCTTGCATAAGACAAAAAAAAAGATTTATGTTGAATTGAATACACACTGCAAAGCAAAATAGTTTGCATGTGGCCGTGTGTAAGAATGTAAAATTATTCTTGGATTATAACTTACGGACTCAAACTTTTTAAGTTGATAACTAGAGATTTAACAGAGTTCTTGAATTGCAGATTCTCTTCCCTCTTGGATCAACATCAGTTGCTGTGTTTGGCGGTCTTGGGGCTCTTGTTTTCTCTGCTTTTCTTGTGTATGACACTGATAACCTGATAAAGCGCTACACCTACGATGAGTACATCTGGGCTTCGGTCGTTCTTTACCTCGATATCCTCAACCTCTTCCTTTCCATCCTGAACCTTCTGAGAGGCATGCAGTCTGATGGGTAGAGTGCTCTCATCTCCCACCATTGATGATTGCGAGTAAGCTTTCAGTTAAGTTTTTCTTGGTGCAAATATTCAATGATCCTTCTCTATCTTCCATCTTATGTGTCACTAGAGTGTGCTTCTGCAACTTTCATCAAGGATGCTTTTTATATGAATTTACGAAAAAAACCTAAGTATATTATACTGATGATTGACTGCATATCAATTTTACTGTTCCCAAATATTATAATTCAACTATAGATTGAAGCTTCCACTTTTAATTTAGGTTATAGTACCTTTTATTTATGCACTGTTGTTTGTTGAATTTGTGAAAATCATATTACCAACATCTTAAGCTGACTATTTCTGGTTCAGACATAAGTTTGTTCTCTTGCATGTCTTGTCACGCCCAAGCTTTTCGTTTTGATTCTGCTATGTGGAAAATTACTGATTTTGTTTTTCTAACTTTGAAATAATTAGGATCTAAGTGCTGATTCAATGCATCTTATTTCCGTAATATCTTGAATATGTGATAATTGGTTTAATGTTATCTTAATATCATGTCATATTATTTAAAAAAAAAATAGCTATTTAGTTTGATAATATGTGTAGACAACGTTATAAAAAACGATAGAATTGTCACCAAAAAATGATATTTTTATGTTAGAGCATTTAAATAGCATGACATAACTTCAAGAAAATATAGAATTAAATGCTTTCCCTAAAATCAAACACATAAATCATATGTTTTAACAGGAATTGAAGCAATAGGGAAGATGTTGCTCTTCAACTCTAGATCAAAAAATAGCAATTATGTTCAGAAAACAAACTCATAACCAGAGAACAATGCTAGGGCCATCAACCAAACTACTAGTATAGGTGAAAAATACATAAAAGGGGATTTAGTGGTATGGTGGAATTGGATAGGATTAATAGGCGAAAAATATGTAAAGGAGATCTTAAATAGTCGAACAAATGGTGATTGCTGCTATATTGGGGGGTTTTCACAAATGAATCATTATGGGAAGCCTTTGGTTCAATGTCATTGTGATATTATGTCAAATGTTTTGAAGAAAATAATTATTTATTTGTCAAAAAGGATGTGTAGAATTTTTTTTTAGATAAATTACACCCAGGTCTTTGAGTTTAAGGCTTAATAATACACAGGTTCAGATTTTTAAAATTATAACATTGGGTTCCTGAGTTTTAATAAATTATTAAATGGATTTTTTTTTATTAAAAATTTTTAAAATTACCATTATACCCCTCTTCCTCTCTCTCTCCTCCCGATCCCCGTGCACGCGCGAGGGCCGCCGGTGGGTCGCACACGCCGCGCGGCCGTCAAGCCCGCCGGCGGCCTTGCTCGTGTGCAGGGATCAGGAGGAGAGGGGGAGGGGCATAATAGTAAATTTAATAATAAAAAATTAAAAAAAAATTATTTGATAATTTATTAAAACTCAGGGACCTTGATGTTATAACGTGAACCTGTGCGTTATTAAGCTTTAAATTTAGGGAACTGGGTTTAATTTACTTTTTATTTTATTTTTTTTGAAAAATGTGTATGATGAAAATAAAATTATGGTAAAAATTATGTAGGATATAAGAGAAAGTGATTTTAATGTCAGAATTTGTATTAGATGAAATATAAAATTTTAATTTTTTAATTAAAAAATTAAAATTTTATATTTCATCTAAGAAAGTTATATACTGGGCACTTGATATTTGTCATTTATTGCCATCACCTACTGTACTCTTTATTACCTCAAAGACATCTGTGTTTATTTGAGCTCATAGTTAGTTCGAATTATGATCAACTCAAGTTTGATTAGAATCTGACTCAAGCAAATCTTGTAGTCGAAGTTTTTTGTTATATGTATATTCCAAATGAAAAGGGATTGGGTGGCTATTCAACTGTTTTTTGGTATTTTATATTATTTTAAAAAATTTAATTTAATATTATTTTAGTATTATGTTCTGATATTAATATCTAGATATTAGTTTTTAAAATGATAATTTCACAACTATTTCTTTCTTAGAATTTGAAACAGATTACTTTGATGCGTTGGATGTGACAACTTGGCTATGAATTTTATTAATCAGATGTTTGATGCATGATTGAGCTATTATTATAAAATGTCAATGTAAATATCCCTGTTATTTTTCATATAGCTAAGTTTTTCGATATTTCTTGAGCTTATTTCATTGGATTTTAATTTTAGTTAGGAAAAGAGAGAATATTTTATTTTATAGAATTAATAGAAAAAAAATTTATTTTAATATTAAAAGATGTATAAAATGTGAAATAAAATTAATTTTAAAGTCAGAATTTTTCATATATTCTAATATAATAATTAATTGTATATCACATTTTTTATGTATCTTAACATAATAAGTAATTTTATTTTATATTATTCATAATTTTAAATAAAAAAATATTTTTATTTAAATTTAATTTTAATTTTATTAAATTAAATTCTATAAACAAAGAGACTCTTTAGTGGCTTGTATGTAAATATCAATAATTTAGTATCAATATCTATGAAAAATTTTTAGTGATATATATTTAATTCATCTTAAAATTAACAATCATAGGCGTTAAAGAAAGAGCATGTAGGCGTAAAAGAAAATAATTTGAAAAAATTTTATAATTTTTTTTTCAAAAAAATATGTGAGAAATAAAATTTTGTCATAGATTAAATTAAATAGCTCGTAAAATACGTCATAAAGAGAAAATCTATGAAATTTGAAAAAGAATGAAAGAGGGGAAACTCAAAATAAATATAATACTTCATAAAAAAAAAAATAAAGATAATACTAGTAGTGGTGATTATTACAATAATTGATGAATGAATTGTTGCAAAAAATTGGTGGATGTCACATTTACAAATTAAAATTCAAACATGGAAAAAAAGAAAAAATAATTCTAAATTAAAAAAAAAACAATGTTTGCTATTTTAATGCTTTACTATAATCGCATAAATTATATGACCATATATAATACACTGATCAGATCAGATGACTGCAATTTATAAATATTGAGAAAAGTAAAGATAGAATAACATAGATATGATTGTCACTGACTTAATACAATCATCATACTTAACATAACTTATGCTACTATTGAAAAAGATGTTTAGCTTAATTTGTGGATGCTGGATGTACAATATAATAAATGAATTAGTCACACTTCTTCTATTGGTTTAAGCTTTTAAGATGGATGATTAGTATCAAGAGCCCTAAAGAACTTGTACCAGAGCAGGTTGCAAGTTTGATCTCGTCGTATAGCATTTGATGGAAGGGAGAGATTTTTGAAAAAAAGTAATGACTGAATAGCCTGGATGTAGTCATTATTAGCTTGGTACTATCATCATACTTGACGTAATCTTCGAATGGTGTGCCACTAATGAAAAAAGTATTGGGTTTGATATGTGAGTGCTAGATTCGTTGTTTTATAAGTGAACTAATTGTACTTATTCCATAACTCAAGCTTTTGCAATAAATGGTTGACACTAAGGAGCATGAGAATTAATCGATCATGCATGTGACTTTGAGCTATCACTGATAAAAATTCTAAAGCTAACTTTGACGACGACTCTGAAGATAACTAAAACATTAATAAATTTAACTCGTTTGGGGTTGGTTAACATCAACTTTTGAGATTGCTTAGCATCAACCTCCATGTCATGCACCTCATGCCAAGCCAAGGAGTAGTAACATCAGTGCAAATGCTTTAAATATCTCGATGTTGCATCAAATATACAACCATATTTCTCAAAAAATTAAATTTTTTTATCAAATCCGACTAGTTACACTAGCACATGGTCGACTTTTACATTGATTGGGTCCCAACCATTGTGAAAGAGAAAAGGAACTAACGTAAATTCCCTAATTATAATAGCTCTCACACATATTATACTGATTAGTAAAATCAAACGTTGTAATAAATTTTTTTAAATCTTTTAATTGAATTAATCGGTTTATTAAGTTTATCTTTTTAAAAAAAAAAAACTTATTAAACTCATTTTCTTAAATAATCAGTGTAAAAACTTTCTATTATACTAGTATGCAAATATACTATAAGACTGATGTAATAAATAATAGTAAAATTTAAAATTCGTGAAACTACATATAATGATTGAAATTTTGCAGACTAAAGTGCAAAAATTTTAGTATTTCATGATCTATAAGTTTACACCTTTTATTTTAGTAAAGCAATTTACCCAATTTTGATTTGCTAAAGAAGGGTAAAATTGTATGGAATACATTTGCATTGCATATATTGTGAATTGAATATTTAATAAATAAATATAGCAATTTAATGCATAGAAAGGGAAATTCCCCAACCTTTGCACAACTACACATGGCATAAAAAAACTTGTCATTTTATCCATAAAGAGAAAAGAGATTCATGATTTGCCTTCATTTTTTTTGTTAAATTACATATAGGTCCTTAAGGTATACATTCCATCACATTTTGATTTATGATGTCTGAATTATAACATTTTTCTAAGATATAGATTATTTTGATTAATTGTTATATCCCTAAACTTACATAAGTGATTGCATGCTCATCCAAAACTATAGAATTAGTGTGCGTAGTAATGAGTAATGAAAATATTAGCCCCAACATTATCAATTTATTTTTAAAGTGTGTAGCAATCTCTTGGAGGCATTATTGGGTCTGGGACCCGAATATCCCAGGGGCCACTCCCCAAATGCCGCGTATGCAATAGGTGTGAGCCCGTGCACATGTAGCACTCGAGAATTCACCTTTGGACTATCCTGGGCCTTGGATGAAATCCAATGTCCAACCTTCTGAGCTTACTTACATTCGCGTTTAGTTCGAGGCAATTTTTTTATTCAATCAACTTTATTTCACATCCAACACAAATAAAAATATTAAAATTGAAAGTATTTCACATTTTACACACTATCTAATATTAAAATAAATTTCTCTCCCAATAAATTTTAAAAAAATATATTTCTTTTCTTCTGTCCAAAAAAGTGTTCGAACCAAACAAGGCCTAAAAATTTATTATACCTCTTGTTATTTTGTATTGTATTTTTCAAAATTATTTTGGGTAAATTGCATTTAGTCCTAATGTTAGCAGTGCATTGCAAATTGGTCCCGACTCTTAATAAATTTTAATTTACTCCCTCTAAAAGTATTGCAATTTTGTCTTTATGTCAAAATTTCACTTTTTCATTACCTTTTCAAATATAAAACATAAAATTTTATCATTTTTTAAACTAGTTTAAACTTTTTATGCATTTTAAAGTAGTATTGTACCTTTTTGCCCTTATAATTCTTTAAAAATTTGTCAAAAATTTAAAATTAATTTTTTTTTATCTCTTACTTTCTCCGCTCTAAAAAATAAATATTAAGATTTCATAATTATATTGCTAAAAATTAAAAAAGTTAATGATTGAGAATAATCATAAGGTATAATAATAAAAAATTAATAATTATACTTTAATTAAAACAAAACGATAATATTTTTACAAGCTTAAGAATCTGAATCAAATTTTTTAAAAAATTAAGACCAATTTAAGGAGCCCAAATACAATTTATCCCCTTATTTTTTTAGGGGTTAAAGAAGTTTCACCTTCACTTAAAAGAAGAAATAACATAATAATCTAATGAATGGTAAGGGTAAATTCAACATGGGCTCTAAAGTTTGGATGATCATTATAAATTGGTATTATTTTGTAGAATTCTTTCATTCCGATCTCTTATATTTTAAGATATTCGAGAAATGTTATTGGGAAAAGAACGTGACTAAAATAATATTTTGGTCCTTAAAATTAATTTTCAAAAAAATATTCTGTTAAAATTGATATTTTTAAGTCCAAATAGGCCAAGCAAAAGGACCGAGAGTAAACTCCAAAAAAAATAGTGATTTAAAAATTAATTCAAAAAGCCTAAATCAAAAAATTTTAAAATTTGAGATTAATTTATAATTGTTGTCCAACCTCAAGTCATGATGCAATTTAATTTTCTTACTAGCATTATACCCGTGCTGCACGAAATTATTCTCATAAAATTTCTAAAAATTAAATAAAAATATTATATATTTATATTAAAAATAATAAATATTAAATATATATTATTTTTTATAATATTTAGTACTTAATATGTTTTTTAAACTTTAAAATATTATAAAATATAAAATAAATATATATATATTATGAGTAAATAATAAAATAATAATTAAATAAATAATAATAATTTATAATGCAAATAAATTAAAGTAAAATTTAAATATTTTATCATAAAAATTATAATTTAATTTCTTATTTTTTATATTAAATTTTATAATTTAAATTTTTTATTTTACTTTATTTTTATTTTTTTTTAAAATATATGTATAATATTTAAATTTTCCTACCGTCTTTCTCTCTCTCCTCTCTCCACTTTCTCTCTCTGCTTTCTCTCTCTTTCTGCCACCTCCTCCCCTTCTCTCCTCTTTCTCTCCGCCTATTCTCTCTGAGAGTGGTAATATAAATCGAAAATCGATCAAAAATCAAATCGATTTTAGATCGAATCGAAATCGAATAGATCTAAATGAGCTGACTAACGAGCCAAAAGTTCGGCCCGGTAATAATTTCGAGCCGATTTTGAGCCGGGTAGGATCGGCTCGATCCAGCTCAAAATTGGCTGGAATTAAAATATATTTGATATTATAATACGAAGAATTTTCATGAATATTTGATGACTTATGAAGAAAGAGAAAACAAAACTCAATTATAATTGCATGAAACACCTTTTACAAGTCCCTACGTGGTAGAACCATTAAAATGCTTTTTATACTCTACTTACACTATACTTAGTCACTAAAGATGCATCCCATGAAACTGGAACAACACAAGAAAAATATGAAAACATTGATCATTATAAATGCAGGATCAAACTTAGATAATCAAAAGGTCAAGCGCAGGGGCCAGTAGAGAAATACCAGATTTCAGCAGAAAAATATAGAGTTCTATAATTAAGAGAACTCAGAATCTCTGTGGTTCCACCATCTGTGCTTGCTTCGAACTGGCTGAAACCATCTCTCCCATGTAGAATTCTCAGGGCCTTTGGTACTGAAAGATGAGAAATAAGAATTAAGAAAAAGTAGTGGTGATAAAGGATGAAAATTCAAGGAAAAGCCTTAGAAGGCTGGTATTAACTCACATGGGAAGTAAAGCATCTGGTATTCCTTCCATAGAACTGAGAACTCTGTAGAATACAGTAAAATGATGGTTAATTTTACCTCGACAAACTAAAAAATAATAATAATAATAATAATAATAATATAAACTTCCACTTTAATATCCATTGCTCTTCATTTATTGGTTGAAAATATTAAAAATTAAACATATTCACACATTTTTTAATAGAATAATTCTCAAAAAGCAAGCATGACAAACACTTACTCTTGACACACTGCAGAAGATGGTTCCAGCTTATCCAATTCTTCCAACTCAGACTACAATCCAGAGAAGGCCATGATTATTTTGTGAAGGCATAAGGAAGGGAAAACTGGATTAAGATTCAATATAATCATTCCACTGATTCGAACAATCAAATGATTTACTTACGGAACTTGAATTCCACCTACTTTTGTTTGGTTTTGTTTTTCTTTCTTTGTTTTGCTACAGATAGCAGGTGTGCTGCTAATCTTATTTTTTTAATCTTTGTGGAAACACCACACGTTCATTTCATCTAACATGTAATCTATACATTATCCAGATTGTCATGACAGCATTAACATGACAACAAAATAAACATCAGAAAAATTGGAATTCTAATATAATAATTTGCCATAGAGCATCACATGGTTTTCACTCAATATGATTCACAAATTTTTAGAAATGGATCTCAAGAACCTTCACATAAAAGCACTGATGCTTCATGGGCAATGAAATTCACTTAAAATGCAAATATTTTCCTATTGCTTTCAAGGCCCAAAACACATTCTTTAAATGTATGAATAATAACATGATTGTCAACGCACAGCACATCCATGCTTTACTGCTTGCATGTTCATTTACTAGAAGTCAAACGTTAACTATGAAAACATGAATCACATAGGGACTTGCATTAATCAGTGAGTAAGAATTAGTTAAAGACAGTTGAGTATAGGGTTAATGATTTTAGTAAGGCAGAAATTAAAATTGGCAAGCAATAATGATATGTGAACAAGTCATACATACATGTGACAAGTTAAAATATCTTGTTTTTATTATTTTGACATTACTATTAGAATTAAAACTAGGTGATTCAAAGAGAAAAATGCCACTTGAGGCCCTGATTATTATGAAATAAATGAATATGATGATCTGTGGAGACTGCAGCAGAATTGTCAGGTTTCTTATATAGATCTCAATATTGGAGATTCAAATAGAATAATAATAAGATGGTCAAGCTTTTCATATAGACCTAAAACTTCAGTGCTAAAGAAATGTTAAAAAGATTGTGTAGTTAGATCATGAAGGGTGAGTAAAAAAGTAACAACAATAGAAACAAATCATAGATAGTAAGTATTCTGGCTGTATAAAAGAGTGAAAGATACACCATTAAGTGATAGATAACATTGTGATGAAAGATTTGAGCAAATCAAAATTAACATGTGTTATTGATGCTTTGAAAGTGATATGCCATTAAAAAACCCTTAATTTTCGTAAGATCTACCTAGATTATTGGGATAGAACTACTTATGATCCCTAATATAAACGGCTTTATTTGGTGATAAAGTCTGAAGGGGTGTTAAATCCTGTAGAAATCTAGCTCCAACCCGAACAAATTTCGAAAGCGAACTACAAAAAACAGGGGAAAAAAGAATTGGTAGAAGTAGGAAGCAAAATGCGATTTACCATGAGGGACTGGATCTCCAGCTGGATGCGGCCGATGGCGGCGGACAGTCGATGCCTCCCGAGGAAATCCCCAAGCTTCGGAGCAGGGGCCGCTGCTGCCCTCTCTGGCAGCCGATCGCCTCCATTCTCGGCCGGTTCCTCCATAGTAGCAGTCAAGAGAGAGAGAGAGAGAGAGGAATAGGAACAGCGTAGGAGGCGGAATTTACCGAAACTCAGCCGAATGATGATTGGCTACGGATATATTTATTTTAAAGTTTTAAATTTTAATCAGCCTAATTTGAGCACGTTTAAATTTTTAAATTTAAATTAATTTTTTAGTTAAATTAAATCTGATTATACTTTATATTTTTTTTATTAAATTATATATTATGCTTCAAATATATTTAAATATAATAAAATTTACATCTATCACTTCAAAAAACTTTTTTTACGAACACTGTTCTTTAAATCAAATATTCACAAATAATATTTTCTATTTTAAATATAAATTCACATACAGTATTTCTAGTCATACTAACTTCTATTTATCATCTATTATTTTAACTAAAATTAATATATGTAACTAACTAAAATTACAGTTAGCCTTGCAGCCTATTCTTTAAATAAAATTCATCATCTATATTTTTTTAAATTTTTTTATTTTAATTATTTATCTATTTTTATGATCTCTATTTTTTTCGTAACTCTATTACTGTAAATATTTTTTAAACTGGCTAAATGTAATCTTAATTATATATATTAACCTTAGCTAGGTTAAAAAAATACAAACTAAAGTTAAAGTGAGAATGTTATCTATAAATTTATATTTAAAATAAAGAGTATCATTTGTAAATATTAAACCTAATAAATATCTTTCGTAAATATTTGATTTAGGAGATATAAAAAAAGTTTTTTGGAGGGTGATAAATTTAAATTTTCTAATAATATAGTATCATAAATTAATTTTAAAATTATATATATAATATTATTTTTTTAATATAAACTATTATAATGTATTTGTATATAATAATTTTGACTAAATGAACATTTGTTTATTTGATAGAATGCAAATCTTCATTTAGCAAAACTTTTTATATTCAAATACATTATAATATGTTTAAATTTTTTTTAAATATATTATAAAAATTTAATATTTATATTTATATAAATATTGAATTAATTATTAGTTAAATCAATTACATTTTTTTTTAAGCTCATTTAGAATTAACGATTTTGAATCAAATAAAATGCTTACTAATTTTGATTTTAACATAAAATTAACACCTACATAATTTGTGAACATAAATGAGCTCCTACTACAAAATATGAAGAAGACCTTCTCAAGCTCAAGTGATGTCTAGATCCTTATGTTTATCCCGTATTCTTAATTTTGTTTTGACCATAGGTTAGATGTAATAAATTATAAATTCTATTAACTCAGCCTTTGTTAGCTTTATCTCCTAGTAACTTACTATTGTACTTCCTTTAAACTTAGGCCGCATCATTAATATTTTGTTTTTCTTGATTAGTGCTATATTTCTTTGAATTTCTCTCTCTCATACATACATATATATATATATATATATATATATATATATATATATATATATATGAGTTGATTTATAACACATTCATTCTCACTCTCCTATAGTATTTCTTTTACTGCCAGGGATCTAACTCGCGCTCGCTTTGATCTCTGTTTATATCACCTATTTGATGTATGGGGGGAAAGTAGATAAAATCTTGTCAAGGAATCAGACTTCTTGTTGCCTCAAGTAGTTTTTGAGGTTATTTTTATCATGTTGCATCATAGCTCATTATTCACTCTTTGCCAACTTTGGTAGATGCTCATATTTTTTTTTTTTTTTTTGAAATCAATATTTTATTTTCTTGATCATAAGAGAATTCGTTATGTTAGTTTGTCTTACACGCATTGTCATTTTCTCAAATCATTGCACTTGTTGACCAAAAAGTTTGTTGCCTTGTTGACTGCTTAAAATTAGTTGTTTATAGAATGTTCTATCTTTTTATATATATACCCTATCTCAGAGGTAACTTTCCCAGTGATTTTATTTATTCCTATTAATCAACATATATGAAGAAGTAAGCTTCATCATTAAAATCAATTTATATCACATACTATACAAATTTTAAAATAAAAATTTAACTCTTTCTACATATATCCCAATATATAATTAGCTATATCTTAAATTTTTCATAAATCTCAAAATAAAAATATCACATCAAAGATTATTTTTATCCTAATTAAAAATAACTCCATAAATAAACAACCCTTAAAGTTGTCTCCTCAATGCATGTGAAAGTAATAATGTTAGGTTTTTCATATCAGTTCACATTTTTTGAATTGTTTCACTTGGGTTCTTTCTTGGATATATCCCTCTTCTGTCTCATCTCTATATAAAGAACGACAGCCAAGTCATTATATAAATTATTTAAAAAACATGTATCAATATGAAAAGTCTCCCCAACTTAAGGACCTGAATGTGTTTTTCTTTTTTTGATAACAGGACCTGAATTTGCTTTACTTGAGAAAGAAATAGGAAAATAGAATAGTACCTCCAAAAATAAAATTAAATTAAACTTCTATGAGTATGAACTATTGAACTCTTCCTATAATACCATATTAGTAATGGGTGTCAAAGTAATACTATATTAGCAATGGGTGTCAAAGGAAGATTCATAAAGCTGGTCCGAAATAGTTGGTTTAATGCTTGTTTTCACGAAATTGTTTCCATTGATTTCAATCATCCACGTCTCTACTCTAAACCAGATGGAACACATTGGACTGGACATTTCACAACCAGATTGAGCTTGGCCAAACCGAGCCACATGTTAGCACCGGGATAAGGATTGTGTTAATTCAATTATATAACTTCGATTAGATCAAGATCTCTTATCCACTAAGCTCCTTTCCTAGATTATACACCTAGATAACTTTCCTATAGAGTTTAGCTTTAGTCTACTAAACAAAATTGTGCTGCACTGAGAGTTTTACCTCTGACTCCTATCTAATTAGGAATTACCTCTAACTTCCTTCTAAATCAAAGTGACGGAGTTACCTTTGAGTGTCCTCTAAACTCCCACTTCCTTTCAACAAGATTTATTTTGTTTATTTCAAAAAATAGTATCTAATGGATTTATAATTGTAATCGTGCTAGAGATGAAAAAACTATCAAAAAATGATAATTGATGTGGTTAGTGTGCTAGCATAAGCATTGAAAAAAATTACGTCAAGCAGTTATGTCATGGGAAATGACAGTCACCACAGTCCCTAACCTCAGCTATAAATAGAAGACCTCTATGCTTGGAGAAGGGACTGGATGCCATTGCCATTGGATTTGACTCAAATTGGACTTAACTCCCACACCTATCAGAAATCCTCTAAATTCTTGTACTCTTTCTTTTTACTCTATAGTTGCACTCACCTTCAAGGAACCCATTTTATTAGTGACTTTCTGCTCGATTTGGCTCGTGGACATAGGGCGTCTCCCGGACCTTAAAAAACCCCTATGTTCGTTCCCTTCTCCCTCATTCAGTTCTTTTTTGAGTTTATTTCTTACAGGGCTACATTGTGTTATCGTTGGCATACAATTCATGATTTTCTCCACTACAATGCAATTAGACCATCATACATTTCCTGCTTTCTGATATTATCTCAAGCTAATCAATAATACGATAGCTAAACAATTCTTTCTAACCACTCTTTAACAAGTTGGGGTAAGGCAATTGATGAATGTGATGACCTTATTCATGAGCATCAAATTTAAGCATCATGCTTTTCTTGCTTCTAGGCATCATCTTCAAACGAATCAACACCCTTTGAATAACACCACTCACATCTTACAAGTATTTCTACCCATTTTTGAACTGTTGGGTTAAGCCTTTTGTTGTAAATGATGTAGACCTTGTGAAAAGCATCGCATTTAAGCAGATGCATTGCTTGTTTTTTGATGTCATCTTCAAACCTTGAATGTATTGCAGCTCTTTGTAAGCATCTTAAATATTTAGGTTAAGGCTGTTGATTGTGAAAAGCATCAAACTTATGCATCATATGCTTCCTGCTGCTTGATGTCATCTTCAAACTAGTTTCAGTCTTAAAATTCTTCGAATCATGCTTTTTATTGCTTCTTGATATCTTCTTCAAACCATGAAATGATAAGGCTATTGATAACCATGACAACAATCTTGTGAAAAGCTTCAAATTTAAGCATCATGCATTTCAGTGAATAACGCTGTATTCTAATAAATTTTATATTAGGGGAGAAATAGTAGGGGGTCAAAGTTTGGCCCACTATATAATAAACGTATATTAACTCAAAAGCAGAGCCAATAAGTAAGGGCCACCACTTGTATATTAACACTAAAACTTCTTGTTAAACTTTTAATGTGAAATAAGGGCTCTTGTGCATTCCCAACAATCTCTCCTTCACATTAGAATTCCTCTACATTGATTTTTCCTCATCCAATGCATCATTTTAATCCATCAAGTACATACATATCAAGAGCCTACTCAACCACTTGGAAGCATATGATAGTCACCCGCTCTTGGATTTCTTGCTCAATCATGATTGAAGATGACGAAGACTCATGAGAGCACAAGTTACATGAACAACATGATTTCAATAGAACCATCAGCGTTTATACCACTTATGGGGAGTAATATCTCAGGCAATTGGGTTGAGGTTAATACACAAATGTTAGATACTTTCCATCCAAAAAAGCCTAAGCCAATAAATAGTTAAGGGCCAACATTTGTATATCAATACCTCAGCTTATCAATCATACAATGTGGGATAATTCACATGTGCATTCCAATATTTTACACTTATTTTAAATAGTTGGGATAAGACAATGATAATGACCATCATACACTTTCTGTTTCTTGATATCATCTTCAATCCACTGAATAATACATTTGTCTTAAAAAAATTTTTTACTTATTTTTAAATAGATTGGATAAGTCCACTGATGACAATGAATTTTACTAATGTTACTGTTATAGTGATTATTATTTTTATTATTATTATTGTCATCTACCTATAATTCAGGCTTGACCGCAAGCACCATTTCCTTTTCTCTTGAAGTAGCAAGGAAAAGGCTCATGGTTGGCAAATTGCAAGGGAAATGCCCACCCAACATGGTGGCCGCCATGTCAGAGGTAGTTCAGGAGGAGGGCATTCCGGGCCTCTTTCGAGGGTGGGGAGCAAGTTGCCTGAAGATCATGCCCTCATCAGGCATCACCTGGATGTTTTATGAAGCTTGGAAGAACGTTTTGCTTATGGATAAGTTCAAGCAATAACACCCAATCCTTTTTTCCTTTCATTTTTTTTAAAATTTCATGCATACCTCTTAAATCTACATGAATTTTCTGACATGTTTTACAGTCTTTAAATTATATTTGGACCACTTATATCAAATAAGTACATCAGATGAACCCCTAAAAAAGGTCTTTGGTTTGTTTTATTTATACGGATTTAGGATCTACACATAAACATGTGATACACGAAAGATTTAGGGGTATGTATGGGAAATAAGCAATCATATTAACCATGATGCTAACATGTCATATGGTGAAGAGTTATGGCCAAGATAGTCTTCTAGATATATTGCTTTCACGGTTCTGTTGAGAGCCCCTTTCAGTGTCTTGTGCATATATCTTAAACACAATCATATAGAATTTTCTTCTCTTTAATCCCTGTGCAAAGGAGACTATAGAGAGTTCATCTGCTGTCTTATTGGTTTATGCATTCATTTTCACAGTAAGTATTCATGGGAATATGAACCTGAGGATCACTTTCTCCCTCCTGATGGGAGCTTGCTTCTTCATTGAAATAAGTGTCTTACCGATCCTTGTATAGATGCTAATCCATATCTACCTTGGTGAACTGCTGATGTTAATTGACTTAATACTTATTTACATTGTTATAGCTACTCTTCAATTTCAAGTCAAACATCTGTGTGCATATGTGCATTGATTCAGCTTGATACTATTCCATTAAATACAAATAATATGCGTGTTTTTAACTGATTGTGAATTTGATTGTGCTCGGCGATGTGTGTGTGGGAGAGAGGCGGACAGATCTTTAACAAATCTTTGATTCAAGTTCTACATTATGCTTATTGTCGTGAAGCAGCAAGCATTGAACCAATTCCACATCTTCTTCTGTCTGTCATTGATCACCTCAGTCAGTCGCGCTTGCTGCCAGAAACTAAAAGGCCAAATAGCAGTGTTATCTGATGAGGTATCATTTCCATTACTATTATATAATGAGATCCAAGGTAGTGTTTTTTTTTTTTTTTTACTTTATTTTCATTTTCATTTATGAGCTTGACTTTCTTGTTTTACAGAATGAGTACTCGCAGCCATACTTTGAAACCTCCACATCTTGAAAATCCAATATCCACACTTTTCCTCTCTGATACTACTATGACTTTTGGCCGGGTGCTCACCAGAGACGAAAATGGAGATTATAAGGGCTCACTGACCCTCCCACTCTCAGGAGGGTGTGTTCCTAGTTTGTGCTCAGTAATGATAGTTTGCCTTTTTCAATTCCTATTGCAGCAATGTTTTTTGAATCATTTTTGTTCTTCTTTCATTGTCCTCAAATCAATGCTGAAACTTTCTAACCTCTTTCAGGTCGCTGCTGTTGCTGCGTGGAAATAGTGTCGACATGGCAAAGCATGTCATCTGCCCATCTCCAAACAAGAGGGTGATCATCACCTTCCTGAAGGTCCGCCCCTCCGCCAACCAATCCGAACCTTTATTGCCTTCCAACCTCCCCGCAATCTCAATCCCCCCACATTGGGGGATCTCTCTTCGAGCTCCCATGTTCATGTTTGGACCCGAGAGGCCATTGGCGATTAGCCCAGAGAGGCGGAGGATTACAAGGGGTGGCGGAACAGGAGTTTTCTTGCCGTGGAGCAAGCAGTGTTGTTCCGAGGAGGTACAACAACCGACAAAAGAGGAGATTGCCTGCTCTGCTCCCACCACTTGAGGCTCATTAAGGTCCGTCTTTCTTCTTTTTTCTCTGCTTGAAAGGAAGCTTTATATGGATGTTGATTTGGCAAGTATTGCATTGTTTTTTAATCCTCTAAGCTGTAGAATATGGATTATGGAGGAATAGGAAGAAGAAGAAGAAGACAACGAAGAGAAGGAGGATTCATTGATGCCACTTTCTGTTAGTATAATTGTTGTTGGTGGTTATTTTTATGTTCAATGTTGCCATGTTAGTAATCTTTTTCTCACTAGCTTGGCCAGTGATTTTGTTTTTGTAGTTTCTTGTATTTATCCAAAAGTAATTCTATTGCAAGTAATGCATAGTTTTGATTTGTTTCTTCATTTTTTGTAATTTAATGTATACATATTTTTGTTTCTTATTTCTCTTTCGTTATTTTTCACTACCACAATTTTCTCACGCCACTTGGAAATGATTCAAACCTAAGATCACCTTGTACTTAGGTACGCTCCTTACCTATTATGCTAAAAAAACATCACTTATTTCTTATTTCATATTTCTTTACTTTTTATCTTATATATATGCATGTGCGCTCGTGCTTGCTTTCATTTTTTGAGCTAGAAGGATAGGACTAGAGGAATCGTGCGTACATACTTTCAATTTTTTGGTGAATTTTTTTAGGCTAGAAGAATATGGTTAAAAGAATCAGCCGTTATAAGTGTAACATGTCAAACTCTCTTTATCTGATTACAAAACCCTAATTTTAAGTATTTCATTCTTACTAGATATTTTATTTTGTCCCATAGATCTCTTATGCTTTCAAAACAGTAAAATTGATCTCTGTATCTTATAAATAGATGCAATTGGATCATTTATTTAATATGAACCTCCAAAGATATCATTATTTTTATATTACATGCTCTGCATGGTTTAGTTATTTTCTAATAATCTTAATGTCTCTAAGCCCCTTCTTAAACCTCTTAGAGCTTTTCTTATTGTAAGCCAAAAGATCACAAAAGATCGAAATAAGGGTACTGAGAGGTGTAATATCCCGCCTTCGTAGATATTATTTATTTTGACTTGTAAGGCCGTATGATAGCTCACGGGCTGCATGATTTTAAAATGCGTTTATAAGAAAAAGAGTGCTTCTACTATTAATTTCTCTCTGACTTATTCTTATGAAATTAATCTCATACTTATCAGTGTGATATTATCTTGATATTATATTATATTATCTAGAGAAAACAATTGTTTGTTTTAATGACATCTATAATTAGATTATAAAATTATTGGTCAAAAGATGACATTTAAATGTCATAACATTTAGATTACATAACATAACACCGAAATAACAACGAACCAAATGCCCCCTAAGAATAATTTTATTCTTTTAGAGAATTAGTGTCCTCCCTAAGATTCGAATTGTCTTAGTCTTCAAAGGCCAAGATATATCTCTAATATTATATGTAACGACTTGTTCTCATAAGTACTATTCACTTTACCTCATGGGACACACACTATTAAAACTCATCTATGAGTACAATCGTAAGCCTAAGAAGACAATAACTCAACATTTGGGTCACAAGTTATTACAGATTAGTATCAGAGTCTGCCTCTTATAATATGATATGGTTTGAGGATGAATCTGAAGTAAGCTAGTAGGCTTATAATACTTGTGATCGAAGATGACAGGGAATAGCCTTTAGCGACTCGATTCAAAGAAGACACGGAATAAAGAAACTCCTAGCAAAACTCTAGGATACCAAAGTGGCAGTAACTCCTGATAGATTTCTAAATTAGAGAATGACACTGAAATAAAATTATCCTACAATAAAAAGGAGATAAAATTTCTTGAACTATATAAGTAATTACGTGACATTAAGATGAACATGTGTCTTTTGGAGGCAAAACCATAAGATATAATATGAGAATACAATGGGTGACCTTTTTGAGAAGCTCCTCATGCAGCTTTAATTTTCATAAATTAAAGCATATAATACCTCAACATATGAATCATGAGTTATTACATTTTGATTTCTATATTAATATGCTCCAAATATGCAACATTTTTTTCGTTCTTTCTCACCTAAAATTCACAATAACGTGGCTTCAAGAAATGGCACTTATGTAACATTTATCAAAATAATACAAGAGTAACATTTAAACATATTTATAACTACAAATCAACTTGAAAATAATTTCAAACTCATATACCATTGAGTCAAAACTCGACTTAGTATTATTTTATACTGGAACTGTATCGCCTAAACTCAACTTGAAATAGCTCAAATTGATTTCATTAGAGCTAAATTTCAAATGAACTTCGAGCGAGTTACGAGTTCCATGCAGAACACTTCAAAACTTCTAATACTGCATACATTTGGATAAAATAAATGAGAATATTAACACAAAAAACTAGCTAAAATGGATTTTAAAATTGAAGAAGTGGAGAGACTGAGTCAATGCACCAATAAGGCAAATAAATGAAGTAATTACTCAAGCACAAGACATTTAAATTTAATTTACTTACACGTTAAGCACAAATTGAGGAAACATACAAATAAAATAAATGTTGCAGAAATGAGGATGTTAAGGTGGATGAGTGAATATACACGAAAGGATAGAATGAGAAATGAGTGTATCCGAAAGAATGTTGGTATTGCACCAATTGAGGATAAACTTAGAGAAAGTCGGCTTAGATGGTTTGGACATCTAAATCGTAGGCCGATTGAAGCTCCAGTTAGAAAAATTGAGTTATTGAATTTTGCCCATGTACAAAGAGGAAGAAGGAGACCAAAGTAGACATGGCAAGAAACTATAAGGAATGATCTTAGTTACTTAAACTTAGATAAGAATTTGGTAACTGATAGAGCGCAATAAAAACAAAGGATTCATGTAGCCGACCCCACCTAGTGGAATTAAGGCTTGGTGGTTGTTGTTGTTGTTGTTGTTGTTGTTGTTGTTGTTGTTAAGCACAAATTATCATGCCTCTTAAAACTACTTAAAAGTTACAATTTGACCACATTTTATGTTATAAACTTGTTCATTATCTCTTATACATTGGGTGTGATAGGAAACACATTCTCAATATTTATATAAAAAACTAATAAAAAGTTACAAAAATGTAATCAAAATTTAATAGCAGACCAAGATAGTTTTAAAAGTTATTAATGTAAATGCCCCTGAAATAAATTAACTAAACAAAGATGTGAATAAAATACAGTAAAACAACAATTGATATAAAGCTATCTTTTAACAGCATCACATACTAAATGTAAACCAAACAACTGGGGGTGAGAATAAAAAGTCTACAGCAGAGAGATTCATCTGGAGTGCTGCTTGATTTAAAATATTTGAAGCATATAAAAAAAAAACCATCTTCATATTGTTAGGGTAATGTAGTTCATCTGTACATGCTCAACCATCCTTCGTTTCATAAATTTTCCTTTCGGTGGATGATATTCCCACACTCATTAAATACAGTCTTTTCTCAATATTAGGGCATAGCAGGTTCTCCATTGAGGTGAAAAACAGGGAAGAGGAAGAACAATTTCAGATACCTACACCAAGCTTGAAAAGTTGAAGTGTTGAACATTCCAACCACTTGCTACATGAACCAAAGAAACTCCTTCCGAGCGAAGAGTTAATTACTGAAAGATTTTTATAATTTACTCCTAATTACACTTTGGTCCATAGTTTTTAAAGACTTTTTTTTGATAGATCTTGTAATAATGAAAGTTCCTGCAAATTATAATTATTACATAAAAAATCCAAACTAACGATTTTCATCAGCATCTAAAGAATATTTGGTTATTTCATTTTACAAATTTCAATTTTATTCCCGCATTCTCAATCTCCCCCCTCCTCCGCCCACTCTTTCCCTCTCCCCGCCCTTCTCCCGCCCACTCTCTCCCTCTCCCCTTCCCTCTCTTTCTGAATAAAGCTCTTGCCCTCTCTTTCTGAATGAAGCTTACTAAAGGCTAAATAAAAAGCGCACAATGATGGAGGATCCTTGATAGAAACGAGCTTCCCAAAATCGCAGCTTTAGGTTCCTCAAAATGACCATATCAGAACTATCAAACCTAGAAAGCTAGGAACGACAAAGTTCATGGCAAACCTATTTGTTAACGGCGGACATTGCTATGCCGCCTTTTCCTTTGCTCAAGATACTCCACTCTCTTCCAACCCGGGGAAACTGGGATTCCACGGGACACTCAGACTCGTTGGGATCTCTCACTTTCGGCTAGATTAAGGTGAACTACTTCGATGGAATGGGCAAGGACAACAAAGTGGCATGCACTAGTGCAATTCTCAAGAATCACGAAAGAAACTTATTGGTAGCACAAGGCATTAGGTTACACACTCAGGTAGTGTTGGTTGCAGAGAGAACAAACACTTGGGAGGCACTACAATGACAAACCAATGGGCAAGTGCAGTAAGCAAGCAGACTCTAGCTTGAAAGATATTCCTTGCTTTATCATAACATATATTATGAGGATCACTAGAGGAGACAACCAAGATGAGACATTCTTCCCTTGTACACACTTCATCTTCTTTTGAAGAGTATCAAATTATATAGGTATACAGAAGCGTCAACAAGGTGGCTGACTACATAACAAATCTTACTTTTTTCAGGATGTCCGCTTGGATGAGGTATGTTCCCATCAACTAAATATGTACAATCCTATCAAGTAATAGTGTTTTTTGACATGATTTTTTTGTTTAAGGCAAATTAAGCCAAAGTCGATTTTCGAAAAATCTCAAAAAGACTTGATTACAATTTAAGGAACTAAGATCCCGTAAGCTTCATTGTCCCAGGTAACATTCCTCAACACTAGGGATGCCCTACTCCTAAATTAGATCAAGGTTAACTTTGACGGGCCAGATAAAGTAAATTGAGTTGCCAGAGAAGCTGCAGCATGATGGCAATCCTTTCATGATGATTGGCATCTAGCTATTCACCACATCACTCATAGTTGCATTGTCTAGAGTTGCATGAGAACCATCAAAAAGATGATAGGTAGGTTAATTAATGAAAATTTGATCATAGCTCTGAATTTTGAGATGTTAAACTAAGCATTATATTTTAATATAAAAGGTTTATTTTCTAAAATTCATGATTAAAATTTTAGCTGTAAATATGTTTTATTACCATAATCTAGATTTTTCTCTCTTTCACAATCTCTAGCTCTACCATATGCAGAATTCTCTAGTAAAAACAAATTAATTAAAACATTATTATTGTGATATTAATTAGTAGATTTATATCTCTTAAATTAAAAATGATTCATTGAACCCATATTCTAACCCAAACCAAACCCAGACCCAACGATTCAGATCTAAGTTAGCACCATGGGTGCATGGGTCAAATATACATGGAAGTTGGAACCTACTTGGCTTAGGTTGAGTACATGATAGGTGCGGAACTGAATTGAACCGACCTATGCACACATCTATTTGTGACCTCAGATTGGGTACTAGAAATTTGTAATCTACCATGGGTGATTGATCATGAGTATGTTGTCGTCAAGGCAACAGTATCCAACTTCAAAAGCCCTACGTTCCTAGCAGTAATATTGTCAGGGGCAATTCCTTGGACATCCACCTATTCTCCTGTCTCATTATCATTTTGAGTCATAATGGGGAAAATATATATACAAATCAAACTCAAATGTTTGTTTGTTTCTCTAATACTTTTGTCACCAAACTCAAGACCTAATCTTAGCCATGAAATTGTTATGCACTACTTTAAGAATACCATAATTATTGCCTTCATTAAGTGTGCTGAGATGACTTAATCCAATTTTGTTTGATGATCTCAATCAAAAATTATTCATCTTGTGATTATTCATTTGAGTTGTAAGGCCAGCAATGTAATATAATGCTGAATGCTGACTTATAAAATAAAAATACATAAATAAGTGTCACAAAAAGAGAATGCTAAGGTGGATGAGCGAATATATATGAAAGGATGAGATAAGAAATGAATATATCTATGAAAATGTTAGAGTTTGGTGACCCAAATCCTATTTGGTCCATCTCGAAGAGTTTGCAGTGCGACAATTTTAGGAAAAGAAAATAAAATGAAATTTTAGAATTTACGATTAGGTGGTGGAAGCGGAGGTTGGACCGAACTCATTCTATTTTGACTTTGTCTTAATTCTAGGGTTTCTATAAATATATATTGCTTTATTTTACTAGGGTGAAGTATTCTGAATAATGTATAACTGCCGCCCCTCCTCATATACATATCTTTATTTGATATAATAATCCCTCTTCTACCTGTAATTTTTTCTCAATTTGTCTCCTTCTACTTGAACGAAAAGCAGTGAATAGTAATTCTCGAGAGACTAACACATTAGTTGGTCTCAGGGCTAACTATTGTACTAATGAAGGATACACCTATCCCATTCCTTTTGTTTGCTTATTCTACCTCCAAGCCAATTAAGCTACTGTTAACGCCTTGGTTTATATTATTTTGAATTAAGGACAGGTTCCTACCTTCCGCTTTGGCACTCTGTGTGCAGGGAGGTTGTCATAGGGCAATTGGGGAAAAAGATTGAGGAAGGAGGAAAGAGGTTTATATTTGCCATAGATTAATCTAATCAAAGGCTACTATCTCTTGCCCATTCTTGGTTGGCATCTTTATTAAAGAGCATACTGATGGATGGTACATTTGATTAGTTTAAACCTTCAAATAACTCAAATGGCTGTTGGAATTCCATGTCCTTTGACTGGATCTTGGCCACCGATCGATGGCCTTGCATTTCATGTTTGAAGTGTTAAGACTGATTCTTAGATTGGGTGAACTGTCAGGTCCTTGGTAGCATTAACAATGACAAAGAAAAAGAATAGCTGGTGAAAATGTAGCTAGCATTTGTTTGATTGAATATATAGGCCAGCTTGATAAACTACCTTACCTCTTTCCTCTTGATCTGAGGTGAGAAGAGAAACATCTTTTTTTATCACTCCCACTTTTGCCCTTTACTAGTAAGGGTCAGGCTCAAACCAACAGGGTGAACACTAAAAATATAGGTCAATTCTATCACCATACCCTCTTGAGAAAGGAAAAGGATTTTCCAAAAACAAGACGAACGACAGGTCTGTCACCTAGGATGACGACAAGCACAGATGAACATATTGTTGATTAGGCAGCTTGGGGAAGGCGAGGGAAGCAATTCTCGAAAGAAGAGTGGAAAGAAAATAAAACAAAAACCCAAAAAAGAAAATACAAAATTTTACATGGAAAACCCCCAAATCTAGTAAAACCACAATGCCCTTAGGCAGCTTAAAGAATTCACTAATCTTTTTTAAGTACGAGGCAAGTACACGAGATAGACCTTAAGTGGTGGATGAAGAATCGATGCAAAGTATAATAGATGTGAAATAATGTGGTTAGGTGTTCCCCTTCTAGGTGGAGAGTTATGCCTTTTATACCCTACGTAGGTGGATTAGGTGGTCCTTCACATCCTATCTTCTTGCCTCGTGGTTTTTCGCATTTGTGCCTTCTCTTTCCAGCGTTTGTTTGATGCCTTAGGGTATCTGGTATAGGGTTGACCTTGGATTGCTATCTTAAAAACTGCCTTAGCATATGGTCAGACATTACCTTTAACTCTATGCAATATAGTTATAAATAGGGTTGGATGAAGAAAAAAATGTCCATGCAGCTTACTACTATTTTGTGGTCGAGGCTAGTAGAACTTGATGTTGGCAGAAGCTAGCATCTCACTGAATCCTATAAAGCAAAAAACTACTTCACAAAAATGAGTATTTCCATTTGGCATACAGAATCTTCAAATTACAAGAAGGATGTAAGGATTCAAACAAAGATGAGCAATCTACAGCACAATATATTGAGAAGCAAAAGCAATTATTCATAGGAATCTGGACAAGGATATTAAACAATTAATCATCTCTGAACCAGTTACATACTAGTGAGACACAGAAACATATGTGAATGAATGTTATAGATTTGTGAAAACATGTATACTCTACATACCAAGGAAAGGACTGCTCATGATCTTTGAAATCAAGGTTTGGAAGGTTCATCATCATCTTCAATATCCCAACTCAGATCCTCGTCATCTTCGGCCACACTTAGCCTCTTTCGTACATCTGCTTTATTTGGACTTGAACTTGATCCACCAACCTTTTTATCTTCATGCTCGCCAAGATCCTCAATCTCATCCCATCCAAGGTCTTCTTCCTCCGGTAGAGAGGGCTGACTAGAAACTATAGAAATGTCGCTGTCCTTACACGATTCCACAAGCTCAGATTTTGCATCGGCAGGCACCTTGTCATCTGAATTGTTGGTGGATTCATTGCTTGCCTGTTTATCTCCAATTGATGATGATGCAATATTGTCATCAAGTTTTGAGCCCATCTCTTCAGCTTCCTTGACAGGTTTCTCCTCCTCTACTGATTCAGCAGCTTGAACAATGCCTCCGGCTGCAATCTTCCCTTTCCCTGCTTCTAGATATTCATCTTCTTCTTTAATCTCTTCATCTCCTTTCCCTACATTTTCCCCCACCTTTACTGCTTCCTCCTCATTCTTCTCCACCTCTTCATCATCATCGACCTCCCATGTCAAATCTTCATCCTCATCCTCCCTAGAAATCACCCTCTTAACAAGGCTGGCCCTGACATCCTCTGCCTGCCTGAGCTTATGAAGCTTATAAAAATACCTACTCCAGAACGTCTCATAATCGACAATAGAGGGCACAAGCTTCTCAAAGAGGTTCTCCAGAGTCCCATTATCATAGCAAAGAGTCTCAATATCCTCCACCTTCTCATCCAACTTGAATTCAGGCTTCCAATTGCTGAAATCCTGGGTATCCTCCGGCTCCTCGGAGAAAGTACTAGGATCTGATTGCAAAGCGATCACCTGAACCTCGAATCGGCTGTACCGCTTGGACCCCGACGAGGCAACGCCGGCAGAAGGCGTCAGCAGATCTGAAGAGCTCGCATCAGCGTCGGAGTCGGCGGCGAGTAGGGCGTCCCTGCCGTGCGAGATGATGTCAGCGGTACCTCTCCATACGGAGCCGCCGAAGTCATCGATGGCCTGGCCGACGGACTCGAGGGATTCCTGAGCCACCGCCGCGCCGGCCTCAAAAGAAGTAGGTAGATCGCGGACGGCGCGGCTGGCAACCTCGCGGATCACCGTCGTCTCCTTCCTGAGCCCAGAGCCGAACTCCTCAAGATCACGGCGGTACGTCTGGATCACCGATTCTGACTTGAAGGCAAAGGTTTTGATGAGGCCGCCAAGTCCAACCCATGGAGAGCTCGACTTAGGGTTAGGCTTGTCTTCAGCATCTCCATCGCTCGTCATTTCATCATCCGCCGCCGCCGCCGCCTCCCCTTCATCGTCTTCGTCTGGCCTCTGGGTCGAGTCCGCCTCGCGGGAAGGGCGAGAAGCGTCCGGATCGCTGGAAAACACGGACTTGAAGAAGTCCATGATAGACGATCGATGAGGGCTAGGGTTAGGGTTTCGAAGGGAGAGGGAGGAGCCGGTCGGCGAGGAAGATAGGAGAGTAGGGCGCTGAGGAATCAACAAACTCGAGGGACCATACAGGATAGAATGTAGGAAGCAAAATACACCGAATTAATAACCCAAAATTACACCCAATGAGATGAGTGGGAACCACGTGTAGAACTGTTTGGGACCCAATTAACTCCGACCCATCAAAAACCTAATTTGCACAAGAACCTCTATAACTCGTACACCTTAATTCAACCTGAGAGAAGTGCGGTTTCACGTATGAGAGAAAGGATTACGACACAAAATTCAGAGTGACTCATGCAATCTCAATTCCTCGAGTTTAAATGAAGTGAAGCATCCTAGGTGAGGCAAAATGTTTGAGTGGCGCTAACTGTCAATGATGAGTAAGACATATGGTGCATCTTATTATTTCTCTTTCTCTAGATTTAATGTAGTGCAGCCATCAAAGTATTAATAGGTTGATAATTTCGGTTCTGCAAGACACAATTTTTAATTAAGATTGATCCATAGCAGTTGCTAATTCATCAAGTCAGATGGTCTGATCTAGATTGAATCATCTGGCAATAGAGTCTAATAATCTTCATTACCAACCTCTTACATAAGTCAAATAGTTTTGTCGAAATTGAACCATTAGGTTCAAAACCTCGGTCGTTCGGCTGTTGGAGCCAAACCTTCTGAAGGCCTCCTCATGTAGCCAGTGCTCTAACTAGATCATTTTCGATGTTTATGTAGTAAGTTGTAGTTCTAAATCTTTTGCTTGAGTGGGTGCATGGTTAAGTTGAGATACGTTACTCCTCATTTAAAATGCTCAATCAGAAGATACTTTATGGTCTTCAAGTCAGTAGCTATAAATTTTGTTCAATATTCTCGACACTGTTTTATACCCAAGAGCAAAATGTCTGTTGAGTCAACACAATATTAGGATCGCTTTATAATAAATACGCTACATAAATACGATGAACTCAAATTATAAATGCCTAACTAATTTTAATTTAGGGGATTTACATAATGAACACTGAATTCTGAATAAATTACAAATTTCAAATTAAATTTTGAAAAAAAAATGCTAAAAAGTTTATTAAAATTTTTTTGTATGACTCTTATCTTATTATATATAATTTATAACTCCATAGTAAAGATTTTAGTATTATTAGATTGAATTTAAAGTAAACTACATAAGCTTAATTAATAATAATTTAAATTTAAATTTTGAGAGTTTATTTTTAAATTTTTAAGATTTATGATTCATCTTTTAGTGCTAAAGTAATTTAAAGGTTTGAGTTTTAATTCTTAGCTTTAATATTTAGAATTTGGAGCTCAATAAGATTTTTAGTATTTTTTTTAAAACTTAGTATAAAATTTATAATTTTTTTAAAATTTTATGTTCTGTATGTAAATTTTCTTTTACTATAAGTTAGGGAACAAGTTGTTATAGAGGGTCCAGTTTGCAATTGTCACTTATATTTTACTTGTTACGTTGAATGCGTTTCTAATATGATATATAATATGTGTGTTTCTTAAAAAAAAAAAAAATTATACGTAAAAGCTAATAAAAAAAATTAGGCTTTGTTTGTTTGTTGAGTCAGTTTAAAATTAATCTAATTAATTTTAAGCTGATATATTATATCACCTATAAAATTTAATATTAAAAATTAACTATATTTCATATTATACGTATGATTTAAATTTTAAAATTAATTTTATTTTATATTATACATATATATCAAAATAAAAAGTAACTTATATCACATCTAGGCTTGTCAACGGATCGGATTCGGGCCGGAGTCAATCCGACCCGGATCCAAATCTATATATATCAGATCGGGTTCTATATCGGATCGGGTCATGGTCGATCCATATTCTCTCGAGTCGGAAATCAAATCGGTTCGAAACTCGAGTTTTCGGATTTAATTCATTTACAATAAAAGTAGTTATTTTTAAGTATTTTTCATAATTAAATTTAAAATAATGTTAAATTTATTGAAAAAAAATAAAGGAAGAATATTATATTTTTATGAATTAATTAAATATTTTAATATAAAAATTAGTATTTGTAATATATATACATATATATTGTCAAATATAACTGAGCACTATAAACTAAAATCTACTAATATAATCTGTGAGAATCTTTTATTAATTAATTATAATAATATTTTTTACTTGAGCCTTTCAACAAAAAGATTATTAGCCACAATGTATTCTTGTATGAACTACAAATTAGATTACATAAACAGATCAGATTTTAAACGGGTCGGATCAATAATGATCCATATCCGATCCATTTATTTGTAAACGGATCGGGTCAGTAAACGAGGCGGATTGACAGGTCAAACAAAAAATCCATTTGGGGGTTTAATCGGATCGGAATTCGAATCGAATCGGTTCATGATCCGATCCATTGACAGGCCTAATCACATCCCTCACACATTACAATATAATAATTATTTTTTTTTCATATTATTCATAATTTTTAATAAAAAATAATTTTATCTAAATTTAATTTAATTTTTATCTTTATTAAAATTATATTTTTTAAACAAATAGGCCCTTATACTTAAGATTGAAAAAGAATGTAAAGTATATAATTAGAAATAAATTATAAATATTTTTTATTTTCCCTTGTCTGTATCACGTGCAGATCAGGTGCCTAAACCGTTGGTTTTTTTTTTAAAAAAATTGGCATGGTCTTAATATTATACTATTCAAAATATAAAAATATAAATATCAGCTAACATCCGTCTTGAGGATATCGCAAAAAATAGTGAGAAGGAGCATACCCCTCTCTCAACAAAAATCACCTAGCGTAGTATAGTGCGCCAAGAAATCAGCTACTCTATTAGCGTTCCACTTCACATGAATAACTTTATAATATTGAAATGAGAGTAAAATAGCTACTATATTATTAATTACAACATTCAAATATAAATTAGCTATCACTACTTGAGAAGGTGGTTGATGTTGCATCATTTATCTCTATCTAGAAATTGAGATACCTTCCAATGATATCACAGGAGTCTTTCTTGCACTTTCTTTAGGTTTCCTACTGCCATTAGCTTCTCTTTGCTGTCCCTACGCTGGATGGTTGATAGCTGCAACTAATTCAAGCTATGGCCAAAAATATTGCTTATTCGTTTCCTCCAACCTACCTTGGATGAGTTGGAGTATTTCCATAGAGTCACTCTCCAACCAAATGCCCAATATCTTAGATGTGTCATTTAGGATAGCTTTCAACCCTTCAAATGCTTCCCATTTTTCAGTGGTGGACACAGCACTTGTAAAGATTCTTTTGCCTCCGGCTAGGATGAAGTTAGCTAGGTGGTCCCTAATGATAATTCCAATTTCAATTATGCCATCATTTTGTACAGAATCGTCAAAGTAAACTTTGATCCATCCAGGAGGTGGGGGAGCCTAAGTATCAAATGTGGGGATACAAGACCCTAAGAGGGCTCTTGGGTTCCAACAGTTCCCATGATAATTTATTATATTAACAACAAGATTCAATACTATGACAGCAATAGCATTCGCTGTAAGAATTGACCCATTATGTACCTAAAGTTACGGGCCTGCTAGCAGTAATAAAGGGTTGTTACTTCAAGTTGAAGCCGGATATCCCATTTATTACACTTGACTACTCTCGCCATCATCTCTAATTTCACTTGCAAGGAAGGGGTCAGTGGAAGTAAGATATGATAGTATTGAAGAATGTTTCGTACTGCGCTATAAAATCTACAATCAGAGCTAATGTGTGTAATGGTCTCCTCAACTCCACATCTCCAAGGGCATAGAATTGTGTCAACTAACCCTTTTTGGTGCAACCAAGCTCGCGTAGGTATGACATTTTTACATATTCGCCATAAAAATGTCTGAATCCGTGGCTGAATAAGTGTCACCCTAAACCGTCGGTTGGCCTCGGGTAAAGCTGCAAGGCTAAAAATATATTTAATAAATAAATAAGGTAAATGCCTTTTAAGTCCCTATATTTTTAGGAATATTTTATATTAGATTATGTTCTTTAAAGGAACCTTTCAATAAGATACCTGTAATTCATCGGAATATCCAATTAGGTGCTGATAACTTTTATAAAATTATTTCTTTATAAATCCCCATAGAGAAGCAAAAAGGTTTGCCTAAAGTGGTTTTGGAATTGTGTTGTAACAACATTTAAGCCTCGTTTACTTGGAGTCAATTTTTTTGTCTAATATAAATTTCAGTTATAAAAATTAAATTTATTTTACATCTAATATAAATACGAATATTAAAATTTAAAGTATTTCATATTTTACATATTTTTTAATATTAAAATAAATTTTTCTTTCATTAAATTTAAAAAATTAAAAAAAAATTACATGATCAATATTTTAAAAGAAAACTAGATATATTATACATAAGTACTTAATATTTTGCTATTTTTTTGTAGATATATATTCTTTTGAAGTTGTTCAAACAATTTGCATATTAATGAAAATAACTTTTTGATCATTTATTTGATTCAAATAATTATAATAAATATTATTTATATTATAACGGTAATAATTAAGCTTTTTTTTACTAAATTTAGTCAGTTATATAAATCCTTTATTTCTATTGCACTTTATCAAATTATCGCTCTTCATTAAGTTCTATATAATAAGGTCATTTCTTATAGTTTTTTATAACATTTTTTTTTTGTCTTTATTTTCTCGTTTTACATGAGAAAGATCCAAACCATCTGACTGATTCTTATTGAGTTTAATTTTAATTAAGAATACTTCAATATTCTCACAAATATATTTTTTTGTGTGCAGTTATTCATTCACCTTAATATCTTTATTTCTGTTATACCTATTTTATTTATATATTTTTATTTTATATGTCAAGAAGAAGAACATTATATGCAATGATATTTTATTTTTATCAATAAATTTTTTTTAGTTATTCTTTCTTATATATGAATATAAATATTAATTTTTATATATATATTTTTAATAATTTGAATGTCGGCAAAATAAACAGCTTTTTTTTAATGTAAAACTCTAAAAAAAACTGTGGTGAAAATACAGAAATAAAAAGGACTTTAATTTAAAAAAAAGTTAAATTTTCAATTAAACATTTTAAATTTTGCAAAACGAAAATGAAAAATTGAACAGTCAAGCTGTTATCACGTGTCGGATCCCACTGCTCACGTGCCTCTCGCCGCCTGGGCTGCCACCTCATAGAGAGCTGGCAAAATCTGAATTACGCATATAATAATGGTTTATTTTTCTCTAACTTAATAACAATACTTTAATAGGCTAAAACATATTATAATATTGATATTTATGTAATATATAAAATAAAATTAATTTTTTAATTAAAATTTATATTAAATATGAAATAAAATCTAAAATTTATATTAAGGATTTTTTGTTTTTTTTTTGAAATTTTTAATCTAGACTTCAATTATATTTGTTTTAGTCCTTCAATTTTCTATGACTTTTTAATTTTATAGTTTCATTTTAAATACAAGGAACAGAATCAAACTTTAATGTAACATAAGAATTTATGTTAAAAATATTAAAAGTTATATAGTTCATGTTCTTATATTAAATTAGTTTAAAATTAATAATTTAGAGAATGAAAAAATGTCATTAGGGTGAATAAAGCTCTATGTTTTTTTTTAAAAGAGATAAATATTATAAATCCAAAATTTAATATTAAGAATTGATAAAATAAATAAAATTAATGAAATGAGAGATCAAAATTAATTGTTTAAGAATTGGAATAATAACTTAAAAAAAAATCTTAAGACCTAATATGCGGTATATACAAATTAAGTTTAGTCGAACATTAGAATAAAAAAATTTCAAATAGATCCATTCTAATGAATTTTTTCAACTTTAATTATTATTTTAAATGTGTTGAGTATTCATGGTTCTTTAATTGTTTTAACATTAATTATAATTATTATTATATCATCAAATTTATTTTTCTTATCCCATAGGTCATCACCTTTTCTCATAGCCTCCAACTCAAAAAGGGAGAGAGAGGAGATCGCCACTACTGCCTCATCACACTGCCTTTAGTTCGATGCCCAATTATCTCTTTCTGTTTACTTTACTGTCTATTGTGAAAGATCGAAAGAGATCATTGTCACCTACAATTTATTGCTAGATACCTTTCATTCTCTGCCATAAGCATAGCCACCTCCGGCTCACCGTTGACTGTGAAGGATGAAAGGATAAACAAATAGAATAAAAGAGAGATGAGAGAGCTAGAAACAGAGCAGCATCATTTTCATTTTTTCGAGACCTCAAAGTTAATAGAACCCGACACATGAATACTAGTAGCAAAACTAGCGAATGTTCTTTGTTCTTTAACCCATGTGAAAGAGATCTACATTCACTTTACAATTTTCACTTGTGTAATTAGCTCAAATTTTAGATTCGGTAGAATTCCAATCCACCAGATGATCAAAACTCGAGTCAAATCCTAACTACTAAACAAAATAAAGATTTTTTTTGATAGTAAAATGAAAATATTAGTTTGAAATTTAAATTATTCCAAATGTTACATAAAACAAATAAAGGCATTGGGCCATATGGTCCTTCTCTTTTACCTAAAATGAAAAAGCTTTTATCTTCTTCTCTAAGCTAAAATCATGGCTCAAAGAGGAGTAGTTAACAAAGAAGATGACGACCAAGAAGCTTCTTCTCCACTCTCTCTCGGTCTCTCTCTCTCTCTCTCGCCACCATTAAAGCGCTCACGCCCTCACCACGAGAAAGCGAAGCAGTTATGCAGGTGGCCGGTAATCATCTTCCCCATTATTTTAGAACACAATCGTCGTCATCCCCGACCCATCGGCGCCATTGAGGAGAAACAGAGGAACCACAATGGCTGCGACCCCTTTCCTCCTCCTCCTACCCACATTCTTTTTCCTCTGGCCCTCGCCGGCGGCCGCGATGCTCCACCCGGAGGATTTCCTCGCCCTCCAATCTGTCCGCAAATCGTTGTCCGATCTCCCGGGCTCCGATTTCTTCTCTCGTTGGGACTTCACCGGTGACCCCTGCTTCTTTCCCGGCGTCCTCTGCTCCGGCGACCGCGTCGTCACCCTCGCGCTCGGCGACCCCCGCGCCGGAGCATCGGGGCTCGCCGGCCGCCTTCACCCCGCCATCGGCCGGCTTTCTGCTCTTTCCGAGCTC
Source organism: Apostasia ramifera (assembly GCA_019297695.1). Taxonomy (NCBI): domain Eukaryota; kingdom Viridiplantae; phylum Streptophyta; class Magnoliopsida; order Asparagales; family Orchidaceae; genus Apostasia; species Apostasia ramifera. The sequence continues at coordinate 422,792 of JAEMOT010000981.1, forward strand.
TCGCTCGTCCCCGGCCGCGTCTTCGGCGGAATCCCGGACTCCATCACCGGCTGCTCCTCACTCTGCTTTCTCGCCCTAGCCGGAAACTTTTTATCCGGCCCCATTCCGGCAGGGATATCCTCCCTCCGCCGCCTCCACACCGTCGATCTGAGCTTCAATCTCTTCTCCGGCGTAATCCCTCCGTCGATCTCCTCCCTCCCGGAGCTGTCCAATCTCGTCCTCAGCCACAACCGCCTCTCCGGCGAAATCCCAAATTTCCCCTCCTCCTCCCGCCTTCTCCATCTCGATCTGAAGCACAACAATCTTTCCGGCGAACTCCCCGCTCTGCCCCCTTCTCTCCGGCACCTCGCCGCCAGCAACAACCGCATCTCCAGCGAAATCGCCACCGTCGTCCCGCCCCTCACAAACCTCGAATACCTTGACCTCAGCTCAAATTTCCTCTCGGGCTTCATTCCCCCCAGCGTCTTCAACCTCCCGCTGTCCTCCCTTTTGCTCCAGCGGAACGAGCTCGCCGGAGAAGTGCTTCCGGAGGCTGAGGTGCGGATCCCCGAGGTTGATCTTAGCTACAACCGCCTCTCCGGCGAGATTTCGCCATTGCTGGCGGCAGCGGGGAGGCTGTATCTGAATAACAACCGGTTCACCGGAGAAGTTCCGGCGAGATTCGCGGAGAGCCTGGAGTCGGCCGGGATTGAGGTGCTTTTCCTCCAGCACAACTTCCTCACTGGAATGGAGATCTCGCCGGCGGCGGAGATTCCCGTGACGACGTCACTGTGTATTCAGTATAACTGTATGGTTCCGCCGGTGGAGGCCCCATGCCCGTTGAGTGTCGGCGTGCAGAAGACGAGGCCGGCGGACCAGTGCCCTGAATGGCGGGGCTGAGACGGACCGTGCGTCCTTATTGTTTTTTTTTTTTTTTAAAAAAAATATTATTTATTTGATTAATTATTGACCAATGTGAAAAATACGTAAAGATTATGAGAATACATGTAATGATTTATTTGAGAATATATGTATATATATATATATATATATATATATATATATATATATAT